>JAGVVM010005340.1:0-37716 GCA_019149425.1 Psidium friedrichsthalianum
CCAAACTTAATTCTTGTTTTTACGAAAAAATAAGCAATTTGAAAAATATTTTTCGAAAAGTGATTGCTTATAGTTTAGAAAAATTAGTTAACAAAAATATTTTCATCGTCGATAACAATAATGCCTAACAATTTTGTAGATGATAAAAAAAAAATTCAGTTACTCTTTTTAATTTTTGATTTTTTTTCAATAGCCATTTTCATGAAAAAACGGAGCCTAAATTTAAAAGTTAAAGAGTGGCTCTTCACTTGGTACAAAGATTTTGGGATAGTGGTTGCGAAAGTGCAATCGATCTTCCTTACCAAAAAAAAGAGTGCAATCAATCTTAAAATTTTCAAAAAGGTAATTATTTGAATGACTGATTGGATCAATTTGATAAATTTTAAACTTGACTGCCTTTTTAAATTGTTATGACTCAATTGCACTCTCGCAATAAGTTTTAGGGCTTAACTATCTTTTTAAAAATTTTAGCACTCAATTACACTTTCCTGACAAGTTTTAGAACTTTAATGCACTTATCCCAAGACTTTTCTTGTCTGAAATGAGATTAATATTATATATATTTTATAGAGATCGATAGAAAAGTAAAGCAGAAGGACACTTCAAGTGGCAATATTTGTGTACGGCACTCATTCAAGTGTCAATTCTTTACCGGCTCATTTAAGTGCCAATCGGATAAAAACGTAATTAAGTGCCAACGGCGAAAGATTTCTGCAAATAAACACGGGATATTTTTATTTGAAACAATTTAGTGGCATGTCATTATTAATTCAAACAATTTAGTGACATACTTTTCTAAATAAAAAAAAATCAATTCCACGCGCCCAAGCTAAGAAATTTATCCGTAGGCTGTCAAGAAAGCAAGTGAAAAAGCAAGAGACGTGCGCAAAACCAGTAGACAAGGGAAAAGAAAAGAAATAATACCCAGTCGGCCGCATCAATGCTGACCATGAAATCACCCTCCTGAGAAACCAAAACACGCAAGTAAGATTCCATCCGATCGATGACGAACTCCGTAGGACTGAGTCGAAATTCGCAAAACTCGATCGCACAAAAAGCTACAACCCTCTCAAAAAATAAATAATAAACGCAAGAGCAACCCAGAAGAAGAGAGAGAGATCGCGGTAAAGTAGGGCTTTTTTTTTTTTTTTTTTGGCCGAAAAGATAGCAAGCTTTCATTCAAGAACCTGAAAAGGTTACAAAGGTTGACCGAAATCGAGACATAGCAGGGAAAAAGGGGTGAGGTGGCTTCGAAGCCAGTTAGGGGGAGAGAGTAGATCGTTTAGCTTTAGCCCACCAGTCCGCAGCTAAATTTGCGGAGCGAGGACAGTACTCTAAGCTAACTCGGTCCATTCTCTTCAGCAATGCAATACAGTCCAAGACAACTTCACGTTCAGTCCATGGGCTTTCCTCCTGGCCCAGTACCCATCGAACAGCTGAAGGCAATCTGCTACAATTCGTACTTCGTAAAGTGGGGCTTCAGTTACTGCAATTTCTTGTTGTCAGCCGACAGCCGCAATAGGAGAGGCTGTGATCGCAATGCGAAGAAGGCGAAAAATGTAATACTCAGCTTCTTCTTCGCTTGCTTCATCGGCACAAATTAAAGTCACTACTGAAGCTCTTGCCCTTCATTTGAGAGTTTGACCTTGTAATTTAGCGGCGAAATGAATTAGATGGCGGATTTGGGTTCACTCGCTGGTAGGGTTTTCAACCGGGCCTTCTCTCCCAATTGAACGATTTTAGGGTTCTTATTCGGGAGAAATTGGCTAAACGACTACGTTTGTGCTATGGAAACTGACTAGGATTTTCGGCAAGTCACGGAGGATTAGTTAATTAATAAAACACTGCCACGTATGATTTTCAGCCAAGCTTATGAAAGTTGGTACCGAAATAATTGTTTTTCAAAAAATTCGATATCAAAATGATCGCCGTACGTAAATATTATCGCCCTCCTAAAATGAGTTAAACTAGTCGGATTAGCATCCTAGAAAGATTGCCTATCCGAGTAAACAGAAAAAATCTGACAAAAAGAGAGGACTAAATAGAAAATTACTGGATATCCAACTGGCAGCAATGCCATTGTTCCGGGCACGCGTCGCACGTGCCGACTATGATGAGCGATGTGTAAGGGTGATCCGCATTCAATCTTCCACGGCAGAAGCAATCACGAATTTGTGAGACCCATGGACGGTTTTCAATTGTAATTTCTGTCAGATTTACTTATATTCCAAATATATATATATATTTATATTATCACAACTACATATATAATGGTGTGCTCATACATAATTTTTATCATTATTTTCTTTTGCATTTTTTGGGCTCTTAATTTTATCCATCCTTCCCTTTCAGCTTGCATGGCTTACCTTCAGTCACCCTCGGCTTGATAAAGCTCTAGTAACAGAGCAAGTCAAATTCTTTTCTTCAAGGTTGTCTCTGGAGGCTCGGCCACTCTCTGTTGGGGGACAAGGTCCTCAATGGCAGAGTCGAGCAGCGGAGGAATGAAGCCATATCACGAGCCGCGCGACGGATCGGCTCCTTCCGCCGTGCATTGCATCAACGCGCTGGTGCAAGGGCCGCTCTCTGCGAGTTCGATCTAGCGGCGGTGGCGATTGAGCTTGACCGGAAGCGCATCTCAATTTGCTGTGGGAATTCGGCCTCTCAACGTACTCCTCCGGCCATTTTCGGTTCGGCAGTTTTGGCATTCAGGTCGAAATTCTTTACCCTACTCATCAATTCTTTAATTGGATCCCTCCCCTTTCTTTCCCTCTTTTTGTGTGGGTTTAAGATTGCATTTGAATGTGACAAAATCACGAAACAAGAAGGCCAAGATTTTGCACAATGAATTAGATGTAGATTTTTACCCCCCCCCCCCCCCCCCCTCATTTCAAGCCTAAAAATTTGCACATTCCCATCAATGAACGCATGTCGCATACTATGGCAATGGTGGATTTTTATTTTCTTGATTAATAATAAGGTGAATATTTTTAATATTTTTATTGGCCGGTGCAGGTCTTTCAAGAGGCCTTGAAAAAGTGGGGTGTCCGAATCAACGCGCTTCCCCCCGGGAGGCTCGGGAGCCCCGATTGATTTTGAGAAGAGAGTGCCTTCATTTGTCACAGGGCCTATGAGGAAGATTGGACCTGCGTTCGGACAGTGGACGGCGAGTGGTACGAATTCGACAGCCTCTATCCGGCTCCGGAGCACGTGCCCAGTTTTTACATGCCCGCCATATGTCGACACCCTTGAGGGCTTCGGCTGGACCATCTTTCTTGTCGGGGGGGAATTGCCAGGAATGCCGCAGCGTACCGGCCAATGAGCTCGCGGAGATGACGGTCCACCGCGCCGTCACATGACGATGGAAGAGGGGAAATAGGACAGTGACTGTGCGCGAAATTATGTAGGCAAAAAGTCACAGAGCCTGAGCGTCGACCCGTGGACCTGAAGGATGAGCCTGAAGTGGATTGTTTTTCGTTTCTCTAATCCGTCCCGGTCGAGCGAGACGGGGTCCAAGATCTCGATCCTGATAATCGTATCCTCTCGATGAGACAAGCTGATACGCCGTAACGAAAAATGGCATTTCTCTGCACGAGAATTTGTTCATTAGTTGTCGAGAGGCGTAATTAGGTTTCATGTAATATATTGAACCTTGGATTAAGTTCAAATACACAAATGATTCTTTGTTGAAGCATTGGCATCGTTATTTTGTCATTTGAATATTCATTTTATGTGGCGATCAGATGGTGACTGGATCGATTTCTGTATACTTTGATTGGTCCACCTCCTTGGACGTCTAAAGGGCGTACTCTCCCGGGCATTCGGCGGATGGATTGAGATTTTATTCTTGAACTAGTTCAACAGTACTTGAACCCGGACGGCTAAAATGAGTGAAGCAAGTTCCTTACCATCACGGTCAATCCGTTTGAACAGGCCCCATTGCTTTGCTTGAGGGTACTTCTCCATCCGGAGATGTGACGTAGATTTTCAATATACTTATGTTGGGATGTAGTTCATACGTCCTATGATAGAAAAGTATATGGGTTCCGCTTCATGCTGAGCGAGCAGGGATCCGAGGAAGCCGTCCCGTGAGATCTCATGGGGGCAGCACTCCCTAGACACTAGAAGGCTTCTACGATTTAATCTTGTAAATTCTCATTAGTAATTTGGGCTTATACTTGTGAATAGCTACTGGTATATATACTCTTTTTTACTTGTAATTGAGTGATATAACGAGAGGTTTGAGGTGTTTGTTATAGTGAATATTCTGCTGAACGTAACCCTAATTTAAGGATGAATTATGATGAAATCTCGCGCCTCGATTTTTCTTCCTCACGTTATATTTTACTTCGACTTGATTGTGCACTAAATCCTAACACTTTGTCTGTTTTCTATTGTGTAAAAAAAACAAGGAAACCGGTAGGAATCCGTTTGGAATGAGGTCAAATTCACATTGATATTGAAATGCAGCGGATCTCAAGTAGTTTACCAGTTGTCAACTTCACCATCAGCCGATCACACCCTGCCATCCGCCGTAGACACCGCACTGCCTCCGCTGCTGATGTAGACGACTCGAGCTTGTGATTCACTCGTAGCCTCCCAACCGCCAATCTCTCGTGGGCGCTACCCTGACCGCCGATCTCTCTCCCGCAGCCCCCTGACCACCACTCTTGCATGACTGGGCAACCCACAACGGAGCCATAGCCGGCACCATCGTCCTCGGCATGGCTTTCGACGTCGCACCATCATTAACCAAGTCTACCAAGGACACTGAACCAGATTTAGCCCGGGTTTGGGCCTGCGTGTTGGGGAGCCAAAGCTTGACTGGCGACGAAGCCCCCATTGCCGGAACGCATAGAGAGATGGGGAGGGACGGAACGAACCTCGATCATGCAAATAATGGTGCGGCAGAAGCCAAACCTTGCTCTTGAATTCATGAGTTTGTCCAAATTTTCCAATACAACCCAAGGATTGTCTAAATGCGTAACAAATCTTTCGATTGCTGTATGCATTGAGCTCAAGGGGCTTATCGTATATGTCCCATTTAAGTACCCCAGCCGCACGCGTCACATTCGACATCATCGTTGCGACAATCAGATAAGCCATCCTAGAGAAACCGATCACTGGTCCCAAGAACCGAGCCCAAGCCTCGCTTGGTTATGCAGTGAAACACAGAACAGACAGAATCCAGGGATGGGTCCTCCCCGGGTATCCTTCTGGAACAGGAAGCAGCGCATTCAAACCAATATACTGCTTGCGCCCCTTCTTCGTCGGCCCTACGTTAGATCCAAAAAGCTTCCGGCTCAAGATGAATGAGTTGACAAAAAAAAAAATATGAATGAGGAATTTCCCAAGCCTATTTCCCTCCGCTGAGCAGCCATCGAGTAGGGGTGTCAAGAAAAAAGCCCGAGCTGTCCCGATCCAACCCGACTCTAAAATTTAGGTTATTAGGTCGGGCCGTGGTCTTCTTCGGGTAAGGGTCAAGTGGAAGGTTTTCTTGCCCATTCGGATTAGTCCAGGCTAGGTCGGCACCTTGTGTGTGTGTGTTTTTTTTTTAATCACCCAATTTGAAAAGTACGAGTACTAACATACCTTCACTAATTGCACCCCTCTCTCTCCGATTTGAAAAGCACAAGCCCAACCCTAACTTCCGCGATCGACGCCCCAAGCCCTCTCTTTGAACTAGGTCAAGTCGGACTCCACGATCTCCACGTATGGCAACTCCAACTCGGCTATCAGTGACGATCGTGGATTGCTAGGACAAAGGATGTGACGGCCAAAAAAAATACAGAAACCTGAAGCCATGGAGTTGTCATCGGTAGAGAATCCGGTGCCGTGGTGAAGCCCTATGGTGATATGAGATGTCGGAGAACGCTGATAGGGTCGGTTTGTGCTTCAAGGATGAAAATGGGTTTGATTGTGCAACCACAATGAGAATGCTGACGTTGCAAGCAACCCTCTTTTTGGTCATTGATGAAGATCGGGGAGTCTGACTCAACCTGGTTCAAAGAGGAGGTTTAGGGTGTCAATTGCAAAGCTTAAGTTAGGGCTTGTGCTTTTCAAATTGGGAGATTTAAAAAAACAAAAACAAAAAACCACAACCTTAGCCCAAACTGGTCCGTCCTGATCCGAAGATTTGAGGCATATTCAATTTGGATCTCGGTGTCATTTGTTTCGGGTCGGGTGATACCCAACCCGTTGATGCCCCTACAGTATCAAGCACATTGTTGTTAAAGAAACGAGGTTCTAATGCAAGCACAATTTGACAAGCGTGAGCAGTTGAATATGGATTTTTGTTGACCCTCTAGACTTTTATGCTGTAGGGTTTGTTGAGTTTTCTGGTTGAGAGGCAATGTCCACTTTTGCCCCCCACTCAATCACTATCTTACTTATACTTCCTTTTCCAACTTAGAGTCTAACTTCAATTTGGTTTATTTCTACAGGATATTACACTAGAGATAGATTAATCTATACATGAAAATACTTGATTTTTTGTCTCATAGAAAACTCACAACTTTAGGTCCAGTCCCAATTTTATTCTAAATTTATTTTGTCTCACAAAAAGCCCTCAACTTTAGGTTTAACATCAATTACACCCTAGTGTTTTTTTAGTCTCGTAAAAAAAAGTATAGCTTTAGGTATAGTTTCAATTCTACTCTAATTTTTTGATCTCATAAAAGATCACTAACTTTATTCGAGTTCTAAATCTGCCTCCATTAACCCTTCTTCAATATCATCACTAATTTTAGTCTCGCGATTTTCTTGTAATTCGGAATGTTCCATCTCTCGCGGTCTAAAAGCTTGCAGTTGGGGCTTTCAAATAGCCCATGTTTGAGAGTTTGTCACATCTTGGTTGTCCACAAGATATTTTTCATTGGAGAGTTAATGGGATAAATTTGTAGCTCAAGTAAAAATTTATGAATTTTTTATGATATTGTAAAAATTTTAAGATAAAATTGGAATGTAAGGTAAAATTGGGACAATGCTTAAAGTTGTGGAGTTTCCTTAGGATAAAAAAATTTTAGGATATAATTGAAATTAAATCAAAAGATACAAATTTTTTATAAGATAAAGGTAAAATCGAGAGAAGATTCAAAAGTAAAATTTTTTGGAAAAATTTCAAAAAAGGGCCCTAAGTGCCATTATTTTCTCAAATAATAACATGAAATGGACTTTTTGTTAAATAAAGGCTTGAAGTACCATTACTATCTTAAAGAAAAGCCTTAAGTGACTATGATTGTTTCAAATAAAGACACAAAGTGCTATCATTATCTCAAAGAAGACCTAAAGTGCCATTACTGTCTTGAAGAAGGGCCTGAAGTAGTTATGATTGTTTCAAAATAAGGGCTTGATCTCGTCGGTCGCCAAAATTTTCAGTGATTAAGCATTTTTTTTGTCAAAATGTAAATTTAATCTAATTTGTTTGTTAAATTAAATTAAAAAATTTAAACAAGGAAAAAATTAAGCAAGAGGTAAAATCTCTTAAAAAACAGAAAAAAGCAAAAATAAACACAATAATAAATGACCAAAATGCCCTTAATTAAAGTGGCTCATGTCTTTTTTTGAGACTAGTATAATTATTTCAAGTTTTTATTTGAAATAATATACATTTCAGACCATTTTTTAACACAATAAGAATATTTTGAGCATTTATTTGAAATAAAATTTATTTCAACTTTTATTTAAAAAATAACAGCACTTGATGTTCTTATTTGAATTTTCACAAGATTTTTTTAGGACAGTAGCCCAATCGGACAAACCCAGCAATGTCCGGACGATGAAACTGTGAAGCGCGCTTTCGGTTTCGATTTTTTTTCACGACCCAAAAACATTTCGAGACGAATCGAATTGGCGCCATCTGGCCAAGAGGGAATGGAGAGGAACTCCAAATTTCAAATCTTTTCCAAATCAAGAGTATCATTAAATATGCACCGACTCGACCTTCGATGCGACTTCTCTGCAGAAGCTGCTCCACCGCACGTAAAGGAGCTCCATCAAGCGCGCGCGCGCGCACGCTCCCTCTCTCTTTCTCTCTGTCGTAGCTAAGGAGCATGGCTGTCCCTTCGAGTTCTCACCAGAGTCCCAAGAGCGAGGTCTCTTCACGTAAGCAGAAGGATGAGAGCAAGAACCAGAAGGAGGAGGGCGATGGTGGTGGCAATGGGTTGAAGGATGCCAAGCGTAACAACGACCCCGGAGTTCGAGTCGTCGGAGGCCGAATCTACTGTCCTTTCAATGGCAAGACATGCCACCAGGTAAAATTCAAGCTTGCTCGCTCGCTCGCTCGAATCGTGCTCGTACGGTATTGTTCTCTCTTGGGTCGGTGATTGTTCTGCGAGGTTGGGGGAGGACTTTGGGCTTTTCGTTCGTTCGTTCTGTTGATTCTTGCATTTAGAATACTAGAGTTTGGTTTGTTGATCGGAGGATGACGATTATTTTGCAGAGCGTGAAACGATTACCTTAGACGCTTGTTCACTGCCGTATTTTTTTCTTTTCCCTGCGCCTTTTCTGCTTGTGCGCGACTCGTAAATGAATGCTTATTGGGGTATTGGAAAATGAGAGCGATTTAAGACCATTTTGTGCTGCATTCTTTTGGGAAATTTCTACATCCCTTTTTTTCCGTTGGTTGTTTGAATGTCACAGTGCCGTCAGAAGACGTTGGATTTCACAGCTGCTTGCAGAATCGTGACAGGAGACAAGCAGTGTACCATTAAGTTTTGTCACAAGTGCCTCTTGAACAGGTTACAATGGCGGATGTTTTGTTTGTCTTTTTTTCGAGGATTTGAACATGCATTTTATGTCTATTAAGGGTATGATCCATTCGGCGAACTGTTTTGTTTTGTCAATTCAAATCTTAGATACGGAGAGAAAGCGGAAGATGTGGCAGCGTTGGAGAACTGGAAATGCCCTAAATGCAGAGGCATTTGCAACTGTAGCTTTTGCATGTAAGTCTTTTGTTCTTCTAAATCATTTTGGTTTTGCGCTGTTTGTTACTTCTGTGGCTCGGGTGACAGGTGAATAACTGTTCTTACAGGAAGAAAAGGGGTCACAAGCCCACTGGTATATTAGTACACACAGCTAAGAAGACCGGATTTTCCTCTGTCTCTGAGATGTTGAGCATTGGAGGTCCTGATAGTCTTGATCTCAACAAGCCCGCAAAACCTGCAGATGTCTCATCAAAGAATTCTGATTCAGATGAGGTATGACAAGAATTGTCTTTTTTCTTTTGGTAAATTTGCGCTTCATTTTAAAGAATCCTCTGAGAGGATTTACAAACACTGCCAGAATCTTGCTGTTCTCTCACCAAGAAAACGGGGAAAGGAGAATTCTTCTGATTGCAAGATTGACCTGAATTTGAAGTTGGACAGTTCAGCAGCCAACTCTGATAACAAGTCTTCAAAGAAACGAAAATCTGATCGGCTAAATGAAACGCATGATACAAATGTTGATGATGAATCTATTCTGAAGGACAGGACCCTAAAGAAACCTGGTGACAGTGACAAAGTTTCTGATAGGGAGGCACGACGCAATAAGAAGAGCAAGTGCGGTGTCAAAGTGAGAAAGAACATGGTGGTCGATGTGTCCAGTGGTATATCCTCTGATCTTGTTAATGAAGAGAAACCCAACATGGGACAGGATGCTGGAGGATCACTGGCTGCAAGAGCCTATCAAGCTGCAGTGAAAAGTAAGGCCACTGCAGATCCTGTCAAGTTGAATGGCCGTTCTGAAATCCTTCAGAACAAGGAGTTGCATGCTGACATCCCGCTGCCAGAAGGCATCCTCTTGACTGGTTTGGCTGGTGTTGAGTTGCCTTCTGAGGTCATTGGAGACGCATTGCAATTTTTGGAATTTTGTGCTGCTTTTGGCAAGGCAAGTTTCACTAGATTTCTCTTACAATTGCTAGAGATGTTTGCAATAATAGCTATATTGGGTCGGTAAGGCAACAAATTGGTAATTAACATTATTCTTCTGATGGGTTTTATTGGTAAATTCTGGTTATATTCAATAGCGGAAATCATACTGTATCTATCGCCATATGCATATGCTTTACTTTCGTTATACCAATGTCGTGTCAGGTCCTTGATATGAGAAAGGGAGAAGCTGAATCTATAGTTCGAGAATTAACATGCGGGAGAAGGCGGCGCCATGGGCAGGCCTCTCTAATTGTTCGGTTCCATAGCCAATTGATTTCCTTGATACTGGAGGATATTGGGGATGAGTACGTTTCGTTTGAAACTCTTACAAAGTCTCTATCAGTTTGCTCTTGCGAAGAACTTTCTGAAACCTTAATACTTCTGTGGGTAGGTCTCCATCTATAACTTCGGCGGATGGTATGAATTCATGGTTGCAAGCTATTGGGAAATGTCTCTCCGGCTCTAAATGTACATTTAAAGACTTTCCTCTGGATTGCCTTGATAAAGGTGTTGATGGATATGATAAATTAGACCTATTGAAAAAGCTTAGGCTTTTGAATTTTCTGTGTGATGAAGCTCTAAGTACGGAGTAAGTCGTGTTGGTTACCATGGACACTTTCTCCTTTTCACATTGCACTACCTTCCCCTTAAAAAGATGGGTCACCAACTTCTTTTAATTTTTCTTCCTAGAAACCTGAGGGGATGGATAGAAGATCAGAATCTGCGATATGTTGAAAATGGAAAGGAAGCAAGAGGAAAGCTTCTTGAAGTGAAGGATAAGGTGCTAACTAGTGCTTGGGATATTTTAGCTGAGAAATGACTCTGTCAACCATCTCATTTGATCTCTTGTTGTACAGGAGAAACTTTTAAAGCAGAAGATGAAGAACGAGGTGACTGAAGCTATTATTGCAAAAAATGGTGTTCCTCTTTCAGTTTCTGAGCATGATGCTATTGTGTCACAAGTAAAACATGAAATCGCCCAGGTTCATGCTGAGATGCTGGAGATGAGCAGGATATCCAAGAGTATGTTCTAAGATCTTGATGTTTGTTGTCTGATGAGAACTTCCAATAAATCGAGTCCTTATGTAAAATGGAAAAGGGTTCTCTTAGGGAGACAAGTTTTGAACACTCTGGCATTAGATAACCTTGGTAAAAAGATTTTTCGTATTTCTCTCTTTTTATATGACCTTGAAGCCAGTGGCACATTATAAAAGCATCTTTTATGGTTTAGTGGGTGCCAAAGCACTAGTAATTTCTCCATTTTTTTTTTCCAAGTTGTATAAATCCCAGTGAGTTCGTCATCAGATTCTGAGGCTTGATCTTAGCAATTGCCTTAAATGTTAACTGCTAGTACATAGATCAATTCCTTTGTAGAATTAAGCTAGGCCAGAGAAGGGGAGATAGAAGTGTAGTCTGGCTTTATTTAGTTGTAGAGACTCGAGACAGTCACATGTCGGTACATGTTGAATTGATTCTTCTCCAAATTACATTGTCTTTGGTTTCGCCAAATGTAGATTTATCGAGTCTCAGGATATTCATGCGCTTTCAAAAGATAGTTTCTTTCTCATTCTGCATGCCAGTAACGTTACAATGGACATTTAAAACTGTGTAGAGCAGCAGAGATCAGATGCTGTTAGAACAGAGCCTGTCATTGTGGATGGCCAAGGACGCACCTTTTGGAAGTTGAAAGCGTACAAAGGTGAACCTGGTGTATTGCTTCAAGGTTGGTTTCACCATACTGCTAATTCCATGTGATATTATCTGGAAATATAACATTTTATCTTTGTTTCCTTGCAGACATTATAACGCCTGATTCAGTTGGACCAGAAGAAAAATGGCTCATCTTTGATGCTGAAAAGAAACAAGAAATTGACAGATACATCTCTTCACTGTAAGTATGCTCGTGATATCCTCCCAAAAACATATTTGGTTTTAGGTATTGCATTAATGTGACTTCTCTGTCATCGTGAATTCGTTAGACTGGTGTTACCTATCCAACTTCCCCATCGTCTGCGTCCTACTATCTCTTTACTTTTAATTGGATAGCGTTACGTGGTTAAAGAGTACCATCATGTGATGTTCTTAGAGGAACATCCCCTCCCTTTGAGGCTGCATAACTGGGACAAGCTGCATTTTCATGGCTCTGTAGTCAACATATTTCTTTGACATCTATCAGATAAAAGGGTACAAGAATGTAGTTATATCTCCTGTCCAGCTTGCTTAGACATGCTCTCCTTATAACTCATTAAAACTTAAGGCTAAGCACAACTTACACTGAAAAACTACGGCCAATCGTTTTCTTGAAAAACCAGAGTTTCAATTAAATTTCTTATACGGATATGAGGAGCAGTGGCATGACCTTGGTATTCCTCACTGAGTGACCAATTAAGATTGTTCACTTTATAACCTTCATGGAGCTGAGGGTCAAAGCCTTATCAGTATCATTTCAGTAGATGATTGCCAACTATTGATGTCTTTATTCTGTTGAATGACAACTCGACATCGACATGGCTTCGCCATTTACAGCACATCCCTCATCGTTCTGTGTACATATAGATTTAGATGTTCTTGTCGATTAACATTTTAGGAATGACAAGCCTGTATCTCTCAAAATTTTACAATTCTGTGAAACTGGAGAAGATAAGTGCCGCCAAAATGACAATTTGGGCGTGTAGATGCCCTGAACAGGGTCTGTTTTGAAGATATACCCTTTTGAAAGAAATGGGACATCCTATGGAACGATTTCTCAACAATACGTCGATTGATGCACTTCGCTAATGTTCTTTCATCTTGCAGGGTAAGAAGATCCAGAATTCAAAAGATCTACCCATGCACTAACTGATTCTTGAAAGCTGACGCAAAGCGAACATGTCTTGTTGACTCATAGCTCAGCCTGCCAAACCCTTTTGGCCCCTTTCTTAGCAGTTGAAAGAGGAGTTCATTTCGTAACTGCTGTACGACTCAAAATTAGGAAGCGAAATGTAGGCCTGTTCTAGAGGGGATCTTTAACCTGTAATGCAATGTAATTCCTTTGGCTAAGGATGTTTTTATGATTTTGAAAAGACCAAACTGCACCTGATGTTGAAGAGTATTTACTAAGACTAAATTCAAACCAAGCTCACACTCATCTCCCCTCCACACCCTCTCTATGCCATAGCTAGTCACTGCTGAGCTGAGTTGAGCCTCTGTCGGTGCTTGCTGCTGGCTGCCATTTCATGTTACCTCTGTTGTCTTGTTGCCCAACTAAAGCATCAACTCAGTCTCAAACCGAGCGTGGTCATGACTCAACTTAGCTCAGCCTCGACTCTCCCTCTTCTTTGCAATTGTCCTGGACTGTGCTTGTCCCCCGCTCAGCCATTGCCATTGCGACCCCTTCCTCAAGCCCCTTATGATGAATGAGACTTGGTTCATGTGGTGGGTCAATCGGGAAATGTCCTGGAGTATGAACATCTCTTGGCCTCGGGCGACCTTCGATTTGGTTTACCTAAGGCCGACAACCTCCACTATAAGGCTGCAACCTCATATTAGAGAGGTCGTGCCTTTGTAGGGGCAATGAACCAGGGGAAGATAGGCCCAGTGATGGGGTCGAGCAACAACGAGATGGGGAGTGCGCAATTGGTGGATGCCTCAACATGATAGGAGGGGTGGTAAGTCAAGTGGCTTGGCTACGCTAAAAGGGAGAGGTGGCAGCGGTACTATTTCCAGAAAATTATTTTTCGGCTTTTCGATGTTTGAATGATGAAAT
Organism: Psidium friedrichsthalianum; assembly: GCA_019149425.1. Taxonomy (NCBI): domain Eukaryota; kingdom Viridiplantae; phylum Streptophyta; class Magnoliopsida; order Myrtales; family Myrtaceae; genus Psidium; species Psidium friedrichsthalianum. The sequence goes on from JAGVVM010005340.1 coordinate 13,654, forward strand.
ATTAATCGATTTATAAAAAAACAACAAAACGTTTTCTAAGGATTGAAAATAAGAAATTTGGATTGGGAGTGAATAACTTTCATTTCCGGTAAGAGGGAAATTTCTTTTTCTAAATCACCAAACAAATAAAAATCGATCATTTTCCTTTAAAGTGGAAAGGACAAAGGATGTTAAAAATGAAAAAGAGGAAATAAATCTGGAACATCCATTTATAATGCGATGAGTTGTCAACCTCTTAGAGGACAAATTTAAGATGTAAGTTTACCTCTTAAACTTAGAGGATAACTTTTACGACCAAAACGAAAAAAGAAAAAGAAAGAGGATAACCCTGCGTCCATTTGCTTTACAGATAATTTATAACATGCTTTCATCTTTTTCGATGTTAGGAAAATGAGTTTATAATCCAAGAAAAGCCTATGATTACATTTGAAAAATGATTTTCTCTTTGAAAATTATAAATTAATTTTCAAAATACGATTGAACCTCAGCACTTAGGCATAAGAACCCCGATGCCAGTGCCCGTCCCAAGTCTCTAGTGGCCATGTCTAGATACCTGGCTCCCACACCTAAATCACTGGAGCCCGAGTGTGGATCCATCAAGCCCAAGTCCAGGTCCACATATGTGGGACCAGGATTTTCGAGGCCAAGCTCTAACCTCGGTGCTCATTGTCGGATTTCCAATGGTTGGGCCCAAGAAACTCCAGCTCTCGCAACCAAGACCTTGATGTCTAGGCTTGGGAACCCCAGCAACTGGGCACAAGTCCCAGTGGCCGGGCATGGTCCCCAATCCTAAGCCGGGGTCCTCAACACCCGATGCTCCTACGTATGCCAGTTTGGGCTGGCCAAACCAACCTTTTGATGCTCTCCCATCTCACAATTTTCAAGGTGATGCCTGGGTCCAGTACCCTATCGGCCAAGCCCAAGTCCCCCGAGGCCAAGCCCAAGCGCCTACGCAGGCATCTTCAGTGGCCATGCCCCAGTCCTTCGGACCCTTATGGCCAAGCCCAAGCCCCACATCACTAGGTCTAGGACCCCAGCACGCCGGCTTGAGTACCCCATGGCTTCACCCAAGACCTAAGCACTAGAGCCCAAGTCCTCGACTCTTGAACCCGGGACCTTGGATTTTATTTGAGACTTTTTCAAAATGTGTGTTTTGTAATTTTTTCTTGTAACAAATATCGAAAATGACTTCCATATCATCTGCAAATTACAGTGATGGATCCCGACTAGCTTCACTGTAGAAGATCTAATTCTAAGTTTTACAGAGCCCAAGGCTCCACAAGTACCACCAAAAATGCCCAACTCACCCGATAGCCGCTGCAATATCATGAAGAGATTGCTGCTGTCTTATGAGCGTACAATGCAGAGGATTACTATGCAAAAATCACAATCCTAAGACACAATGGCATCACAACCAGACGTTTAGGACTGGTTACCTGCAAAAATTACATCTGAATTGCACCATGAAATGAGCATGATTTGCAATTCATTGGCTCAGTAAAGTTTGATCTTGGTCTGGCAATTAACCAAGAGAAACAGTCATGTTATGATGGTCAAGTGATGAAAGAACAGAGCAAGAAAAGACAGCAACCAGCAAAAAATTTAAGTTGCAATGACCGCCTAGCTGTTCCTTTTGCTTGGTTCCTCTTTAACAATGAGTTACATGGGAATGGTAATGACCAATTGGGACTTTATTAATTAGAATCAGCTTTCCTGGCCAGCAGATATCATCCTTCATATTAAATGCGTTTATGCATTCAGCAAATTATTGAGAGAGCAGCATTGGATCCCTTGAGCTCAAGAAGATTCTAAATTTTTGACAAATTTCTTAGCCTGCAATATAGAGGGGAACAAGTGACTCATAAAGTGTTTATGCATGCCAAATATTAAACGTGCATCGATAGTTGGCGACAAAGTGATGACTAGCAAGTCCTACCTGCTCCAACGTTAGGAACATGATCACATTCCAAGATCCCAGCCTTCCGAAATTTGGAACGAAGCCCTTATAGAATGCTAAAGGCCCCTGAAAATAAAAGAATTAGGAGTCAATTATTCCCGTCTTCAGATGGTTACGGCATCATTTGTAACAAGAGCTCTGCAGATGAAGGACAAGCTCACAAAATTAAGATAGCAAATAAATAGAAAATGGACATGCAGATACGGAGATGTAACGCTTAGAAGTAAAGAAGCCTACAGGGATCAATCGTTTTGCTTGACAAGAGAGTACCTTTCTAACAGCTGCTAGAGTAAGCCACTCTAATGTATTTAACTACATAATGGAGGTACTTGGTTCTCCCAGTACAGTATAGGATAGAAATTTTATGACTGCAATGATTGTAAGCGGCAAAAGAAAGAAAGAAATGAAAACCGCTATGCTGTAGAGGCAGTTCCGTGGTTATGCACAGGCACTAGCATTAGTCGCACTACAACATCCAAATGCAAGCACAAGCAGCAAATGCAGCATTCAATTAAGTATGTGCCTTAAAAGACAAAAAGAACAAGAAAAGAGGGTGCAGAAAGAACCATGGACAGTACAAGAGTGCACATTCTACACGGTTAAAGGATAACAAAAAACTAGTAAAGATGATAAACACATCAAACATAAGATAGCAAAAAATGATCCTACATCGTTTCTCAGTGTCTTTGTGAAGCAATCAAGGGTGCTTTTGTAAGTAGGATCTCCCATCATTCTAGACTTGACCTGTCACAAACAATGGGAAAAGCAACTTCTTAGTGCTTGAGGAAATGTCGGAATTGTCAGGATGTAAACAGTGTACCACAATAAAAAAAGTGAATAAACCCATTTATGGAAATGCTAGAAAGAAACCAAAACGCAATCCTTACCCAAAAAAAAGAAAAGAAAACCAAAACGCAATTATCCAATGAAGTACAAGACCATGGATCTCCCAAAAGTCTATTATGAACTTGAGAAAGCAAATAGTAGTCACAAAGCACTAAGAACCTGTATGAACCACTAGGCATAAGCAGCTAGCATACCACGTCAACTGGAGAGCCAATGCAGACGGCAAAAAATCCAGCCCCAAGACCAGAAAGGAGATGAGTGATAACATTGTCTGAGAATCCTGGAATTTTCAAAATACTCTGCACGCAGATACAAGTTAGAATCTGCAATAAAGATGCTGCCCCACACCCCCCCATTCCTGCTTGTTAAACATTTCAACAGGCGACATTACCTGCTTGATTTGATCATAGCTGGCTAGCTCAGCTGCATTGATTATAGCATTTCGTGCTATATTCGGTCCAACTCCTGTCCAAAGAGCAGCCACACCTTCCTAATTGTTGATTTGAGATCAATAAAAGAATAGTGAGAGAGATACAAGCTAGACAGGTTTTTAAGTTGAACTCCACATATATATTTCAAACAAGATGCTCAACCTGTCTGATGATTGTCGAATAAGCACTAAGTGCTCCAGAGTAGCGTCTAGGCACCCCAGGGGGCAATTTTCCTTCAGATTGAAGCCTCACTTTCACAAGATCAGTTGGGTTTGCCACCGCAATTCCTAGGGCACCTGTTTGAAGCAACACATATCCACTTCACAATACTCAACCAGAAAGCATAAAAGTAGTTGAGGAATCGGTCTAAGCGCCTGCTTGTTTACGCTGAAGCAAAAAAAGAAAAACTACGTTTCTGCTTTCCTGCCTGAATTAAAAGTGCTGTTCCACTTTTAAAAAACTAGAATCAAATTAATGTGGTTCATGGGTCAAATTTGAATGTCATGAAAGTTTCTGGAGTGTTGGATTTAAAAAAGTTAAAATGGTGGACCATAAAATTTAGATCAAGCGAAAAGCAAAATAAAAAAAGTAAAGTCAATCCAGACAGGCCCTTAGACTTGTTTGCATATTGGAGAAAATACAAATCTAGGGCCTGTTTGCTTAGACTTAAAAACAAGCAAAAATCATTTTGTTCTTTCCCAACAAATTCAAAATGTTAGTCAAACTGCAAAGTGATCATGGAAAAATTCTAAGTGAATCTAAGTAATAACATTTGAGTGTTGTGGAAGTCCCAGTATTTTCTGATATGAAGTTAATAGTGCATGAGCTGCAAGAGGTTAAACAAAAGTAAAAAATTAAAGTCAATTTAAATATGCCCCTTAACAGATGGACCTCATTGTAGCAAAACAAACCAATCATGACTTAGACCTTGTAGATGTCTGCGCACAAGCAAGATACCGAAAGCATGCATCGGTAAGCTCACCAGTTGTGAGTGCAGCAAGAATTTTCTTGGACAACGGAACATCTCCGACAAAGTCTTTACCCACATAGAAGGTCTTAACCTGTTACAATATGCAATTTATGTACGGTTACAAAGGGAATTGCAAGAAAATGCAAAATAAACTAGAATAGACATTTTCAATCACAACACATAAAATAAAGCTTACAGGTTCATACAACCCGATTCTAAGGCCTCCAAATAGACACTGACGATGTAACCCTGGCACAATGCCTTTCCAAAGTGCAGTTAGACCTTCTTCCCTTGCAATGGTGGCAACCGTGCCAAGCATGCCCCTATACTTGGGCAAGGCCACAGTGTCACCAGCAGCAGCTGTCTTTTGAAGCTGAAGCCTTACTTTAGCAGTATCCAAAGGAATAGTGCAGATCTGCATCAAAGTAAGATGTATTTCCACACCAATTTTAGATTATAGAAGTTATCAGAGCAACTCAGCAAGAGGTATGTCATTATGCAAGTGATTTTCAGAAGTCTGTAAGAAGTCAAAGAACTATGCCCATCAGCCTTTATAGCTAGTCTTTCCAGAAAAATATGCTCTTCCAATGTGCAGTCATCAGTCTGCTTGGAACTCATTATGGATGCTTTGACTAAATTGTAAGACAAATACCTAAGCACACTGCAGCAGAAAGACACTATTTATCTAGGTAGCTAATACAGGAATGCTAGTAATATTCAGCATGGTTTTGTCATGTGCATACATGCATCTTTTCAGACACACACACAGACATGTGGACAAAATGAAAAGCTGATATCAGTGAACTGGGAACTTTAGAGGTCATCTGAGTGCTTCTTACTCTATTCTTTTGGCAAGAGAGTGTTTTTTATACTTATTAAAATGTTACAATCAAGATATAAAGAGCCTAATGCTCCATACACCAAAGTGGATTTACTATCCCATTTAGTGACCTGCTTTTCTAGTATCTGCTTTTCTCAGCATTAAGTTGTACAAAACCATGGCACCCCAGTATTACTCAAGTTGATAATGAAGACCCCAATTTGCCACAAAAACAGTTGAAATTAACAGAAAGTACTCCATAAACTACAGAAGTAGTTACAAATTTTGCATCCAAGATGCAAATTATGTACTCCTGAGAAGTAACACAATATTCAAATATTTCAATTCAATAATTTATATGGCCTTAGTACTATAATGGACTTCACATACTAGAATACATTTCAGGAGTTACTCTCCCCGCACTGTTAAAGTATTTAATGCTGATGCATGGTGCCATTTATTGGCTTAAACTGGTAAGTTGACTATGGTTCCAAGTGATTCTACAGAGCACGAAGTCTCCTGTCAAAATCCTCATGCCACTTACTTGCCTCTATATCCAAATCTGATTTCCATACTCCATATTTTATGCTTAATGTCAGCCTACGAGTGAGCCAGAGTTGTCAGAAGTACTTTAACTTCACTGCACCTCCATTCGCCAATTTAAGCTTGGAATTTGGATGACATGCTGGAGAAAAAGTTTACCATGCTGGAATGCATGAATGTGACAAGAAAGTTATTCAAGTTCTTTCTTTTACCCGACAAAAAGTCTTATCGGGTATAAGGATACATTTTCTGACTATGTAGCTTGAATGAATTTTTGAGCTTCCACTATAATATTGGTTTTCCTGGCCTTTCCCCAAACTACAGCTCATTCCCTTGTGAGATGGCAGACCGTTGATTCACATTCTCCAACATCAACTCATTAACTATCGAATACCACCCTTCACAAAACCCCAGGCCTCTGAAACTTTATCATACTTCTGCATGTTCTTCATTTTGGACACCAAAAAATTTCCCATCCATTTTGAAGAATTTTGCTTTTAAAGTCCAGTGTTTATGCAAAGCTATCTATTACAACGGTTCAGAATCTGCACAACCATCCATTTTGATGAATTTTGCTTTTAAAGTCCAGTGGTTATGCAAAGCTGTCTATTACAACGGTTCAGAATCTGCACAAAATGAATAAATTTTACCAGCGAGAGAGAGAGAGAGAGAGGAGGACTTCAATTTCCCCGGAAGATAGAAGTCAATAAGAAAACAATGAACAAACAGGTGCAAAGCACAGGATAGATGTTAAATCATTCCTCCAAAATGATTTATTTCGCATATTTGCTGCGACCCAGCTGAGAGCATGCGATCTAGTACACTCAAGCGCGGGCACCACGAGAGAAGGAGAGATTAGATCCGTCTACAGCATTTCGGGGAGAAAAACCGAACAAGCTAACTGAAGCTAGTGCAAGTATGAAACCAGCCGATCAAAAAACGCAAACGAAGCCAGCTCGTAGCACGACACCACACAGAGATTCCCACGAGAACGGATAGAAAAGAACAGGATCATACCTCGGCGAAACAAGCGGCGAAAGCGCTGCTGGCGAAAGTTCCGGCCAAGGAGATGTCGGCCTTGGACTTGCCATCGGCCACCATCTTCCCCCCCACCCCACACGGTCAAACGCGGGCACGCGATAGAAGAGGAATTCGAAGGCACCGAAGCAAGGGGAGGGAGGTCGCGATGCGAAACAGGGCCGCGATCAAATAGGCGGAGGAGGGCGCCAGACATGGAAGGTCGAAACTCAATCCAGCCCAGCAGAGGCAAATGCAGGAACCCAATGAATGCTCTGGCCAAGGTAGAGAGAGAGAGAGAGAGAGAGAGAGAGAGAGATGACGTTGAAAAGAGGGAATCTCGAAAAGAGGGAAAGCAAGAATGGAATTGGGCATATTGCAAAATGGCAATGACTCTGTTCCTCTTTCTGCTCTGCCTCGTCACCTCTGTCATCTCTTTTTTCGTCGGACGGCTCGCCGTCTTTCTTTTTCTCTCCCCTGTTTTTTTCTTTTTTTTTTTTTATTCTTCGCTTCAGCCGGATCGACACCCTCCTCTCGGCTCTCGACATTACCGAGAACCCTCCGTCGGTTCGAGCCATAACTATTTACTAGGACGATAAATCCGTTGCTAGAAATATTTGCCGGGTTCAGGCAAATCCGAGTAGGAGGTTGACTCAATAAGATACTCGAGTTGCTCGAGCTCGAGCTCGAGCTCGCTCTTCTAAAATAAATCATAGCATTCTCCATAAATTAATCGAGATTTTTCAAAATCAAAGGGCTTAAATATATTTAAATACGTGACCGGAGATTTCTCTAAATCATTTAGGAGTAAATCTTGTACCGTTTGACCGAAAACCATAATAATATTTTAAGAAACCAGCTAAGAATGTGAAATATATTTAACGAGGATATACATGGCACGAGAAAAATAGTGTAATTGTATAACTACATTGAAGATTTTTCATGTTAGAAACAAGTGAAAAAACTTGTGTCCGTCAATTATTCACGTGTGTGCCGTCATAAGAGACTTAAAAGGCTCAATGATAATACTCGGAATTAAAATTTATGGTGAATTTTAAATGTTTGATAGTCTCTTAGTGAAAAAATTGAAAATTTTGACGGCAATTGAAAATCGCCAGCTTGTATTAGTCTCTTACCAAGCATAGAAAAATGATCCCTATCCTTAGGTTCATGGATATATTTGACAAGATTCTAGTTGTTGTCAAATAACTTTTTCCTCCCGAATGAATTTAGCGAAACATTACTCATTTATCATATTTATCGAATCTTTTCCTTAATTGAGTCTAATAAGTAAATGCTAATAAAAATTATCGAACGAGATTAACTCATTAAGCTTTGCATTTTGACTTTCAACCATAACTAGCTCTTCGCGATTGAGAGGTCAGATTTTTGGGTTTTTTGCTCTGAAAATGATTTTTGTTTCATTTTGTGATTGATATTGCCCACGACCAGCTCGTGGCGCCGCGTGATAGTGAGCTGGTTTGAATCCGAGTCGGCGTTTTTTGGGATGATGACTGGGAATTGCTGACCTCGGCCGCGTCGTGGATGGTTGGCCCAGTTGACCATTTCAGACAAGAAAAGGCGACATGGGAGTTGGGACACGACATGTACCAGTGGTTGCATTGGGAAGTCAAATAGAGCTTGAATTCGAGCACTAACGAGGATTTCTGGTAGTCGGAGCACGTGTACATTCCACTTGGTATTTACTCTCTTAGAATATTTGTTTTTTTTTTTCAAGTATTAATTTCACAAAAAATCTCAAATTAATATATACCTATGATAAATTTACTCAAACTAATTTTTTGACCACAAAAAAAAAAAATCCAAATTGGTAGACTTGTGATAAATTTAGCCCAAACTAATTTTTTAACAACTAAAAAAATTCAAATCGGTACATCTGCGATAAATTTATCCTTTGTTATTTTCGTTAAATTGGTTCAATACTATGAAAAATTTCAAATTAGTGTACTTGTCGTGAACGGTGGTACTCGTCAACTGTTACGTCTCATCTAACTTAGCAAATTAATGATGAAATTTAACGGAAATCAATGGAGGGTAAATTTATCATAAGTGTACCGCCTTGAACTCTTTTAGTAGTAAAAAAACTAGTTCATGATGAATTTACCATAAATATATAAATTTTGTAGACTTTTTCATGATATTATTCTTTTTTTAAACGAGTGTGACGCATATGAGATAGGAAAATGGTGCAAGTGGATTTATTGGCCGAAGCCTGCTCGAGCGCTCAAGATCGGCCCAACAAGCTACCTCCAAAAGGGGTCATCATGTGTGTGTGTGCGTGTGTATATATATATATATATTTTAAAGCACACCAAAAGGTGCTCTTGTGCTGAAGTGCAAATAAATTGGTGTTTCTCCCAGTGCTGGAGAAGTTTGCCGGCCCGTTCGTCACTTGCAGGTGCAGAAGTTTGTGCCTAACTTAGTCGTTTAACGATTCATGGCATCGTCTATGTCCATTGCGATTGTTGAAAAACCTTCCGCAAAGCTAGTTTGTGCGCAGCGAAAGCGAAGTACGTCAAGTGTACCCCTAGTAGAACAGAATGTAAGGCAGAGGTAGCAGGTAGGTACTCTTGAGGGCCTCGAAGAGCTTGGAATGATGAGAAAATATCATGAGAAAAAAGGTTGTTTTCTTATCGAGTTTAAATATATATGGAGCCAATCATTCAGACATGCACGTATGGACGATTCGTGTGCATTTGCACGGCCGGTGCGGTTTTATTCGTGTGCTCGGCTTGCCCTGATGGAAAATTCAGCGAAACTTGCAGGTTTATATAAGAAAAATCTGGACACGGTAACTCATGTAACGAACAAAGGCAAAATTATCGAAAAAGCCTTTGAACTTATTACAAATCGTGTCGATTCAGCCTTAAATCTTTTGCATTTGTGTCAATTGAACCAGTTTCATCAATCTTAGCTGAAAATCGCTTATGTGGACGTGTCACAAACTGGAGGTTCCATGAGCCAATCGATCGACGACATGGCCTGGGTGAGCCGCAAGACTTAGAAGTGTCATGGCTTCTGGGATTTTCTTGAGTCTTCTAGAATATTCTTAGGGGCAAGCGGTACAATAAATATACCATATTCTAGAGCTTTCTTATGATCAATGTCATAGTTGTTAGATGAGGAAATGCAATCTCGACCATTAGATCTAGAGTCGATCAACAAAAGTCATCGACAAACTTTTTGTATAAATAGATGAGCTCTCTCCCCTCATTTGTATCATCCAACAATTTAATGATATAAAGAATTCTCTTCTAGACACTTCTAAGTCGATGCACGATTTAATTCCAAGTAGTCAGCCTGTGATAGATGTTGATTGTGTCATGTAAGATGGCCGGCATCAATTTCAGTCAAGATTGGCCGGATTGACTAAATTGGTACAAATACAAAAGATTTATGAAAGGTTAAAAAAGTTTAGGGCTAAACTGACATAATTGCAATAGATTTATGACATTTTTTGTAACCATCCCGATAAACAAAAGTAAATAATAGCATGAGTATTTTGATCATTGGAACAGGCATCTAAAGACCTCTTCTCAAATCCAAACTCAGGTCGTGAGCACAACTAAGCAGATCATGCTCACAAACCAATCTTGAGTACCGTGATTCGTCGAACTTCGCCATCAAGCCACGATCGGCCAAGCAGTAAGTAATCTCGAGGTTGTCCTCTTTCTCCTCAGACAAATCCTCTCTAGCTTTCAATTTGAGGAATTCTCGAATGACATTCCATGTGCCTTCCTTAACATCGAACGTATTTACTATTCCTTCAAGTTCGCGCAATACAAGATGCCTTCTACATAGACTACTTGCCAGCTTGAGTCAACATCTCTGATTACATGCCTAAAACCATGCGGGGTCCAATTTTTGTCCGACTCAATAGTGAATGTGTCGATTATAATTCAATTGTTTAGAGAGCGTATAGGCATGCTCATGATGAAGACGGTGCAATTTCAGGACTTGGGAGCCTTGGTGAATGTCCGGAGTTTCTAAGCCAATTACGCTTAGGAGGTCGATTCAATCTTAGGTTATCAGGTTGAAGAGGAAGCTAGACATTATCTCTCTTGATGAGAGGAAGAGCCATCCATGCTTAGAGGCAAGATAGTCGACTTGACACTTAGAGCTTGGGGATTTGTACCATGTCGAGGTGCCCTGTGATGGGTTCGAGGAATCCATGGGTTGTTTGGCCAGAGAATGTTCGTGGATAGAACAAGACGGGAGATTTTTTTGGCGAGATCATGATACGTAGTTTTAGAATATGTGATTTGAGTGAGAATTAGATATATTCATGTAGGCTGTTTTGCAAACATTTCTTAATTCAACTCAAATTTGATAGTTTAGAATCTGTGGTTTGATTTGCTACATATTTGTGTTAAATTATAACCCAAATCACATACTACGTTATGCAAATATTTCCTTATCAACACGGATTTTGATAGGTTTTGGAAATGTGATTTGTGGGACAATTAGATAATATATATATACATATATATGTATATATATACATATAAAAGCCTAAATGGTTAATGACTTTCCATTTTCGATTAGTAAGTACATGTAACTTGATGTACAATCTTTGTGGTCATCTTTTACTTCTTCTACCACATTTTTTCTATCTACTAAAAAGATCACAAACTTTCACTATAGTCCCAAATCTGCTTCGGTGTCCAAAAATAGACATCAGTTCCCTCAAATTTTCCAACATTAGGGCCACCTAGAAATTAATTATTAGAATTCGCGTGTTCACCGACACCCTCACCTTCGTATGAAATAACAACCTCCTAATGTTGATAGGTTTGAAGAAACTAATGTCGATTTTCAGATGTGGGATAGACTTGACACTACTGTGAAAATCAGTAATTTTTTAAGACAAAAAACGATTCATGGTAGAATAGGATTTAAACTTAAATTTAGAGAATTTTTTTTTTTTTGGGAATTAGACCAAAATGAGAGATGTATTTTAGTTAAGCCGTGAGGAATATTGCAATTGTAACGGGATAGAACCCCATTCTGTAAGTTTCGTTAATTAAATGAAATAATTATGGTATTGCAATTGTCGTTTCTTCTTCTTCTTTTTCGGGTATAGGTAAAGACAGAAACTTTTATCTAGGAATGAAGAAGCACTTCCAGCTACAAAAGCTCTTGTCTTCCTGCGGGGATGTCTGCCTTTGCTTTCTTTGAAAATGTTTCTACAGCTGATTCTTCGTTTAGGCCAACAAGGCCCTCAAGAGGGCGAGATTGGAGTATCACCACCATGTACAACGCAGTAAAATTGCTCGCAAACTACAAGATTTGATCATAAGGAGTCACCGGCAAGTTGAAATCAGCATCAACCGTTCTGGATATAAAGTTGAACCACCAACTTTATCTACGAGCATATATATTGATGAAATGCTTTCTGCAATTGAAATACAAAATGACGCTGTTGAATCCAAGTTGCATCATTCCGATATGCTTTGGACCCTTCGCATCAAGCTCAAAGAATATGAACCAGCATGAAAATAAAAACAACGACGATCGATGAAATCGGGGAATCAAACATAGTTGAGAACAACACAACGGAAATAACCAACTATATACCCCTCTTGGCTTTCCTCCACCATCATGTTCTTCTTTCCAACGGTTCATAAAAGGCCGACAGCATCCCATTCCGCTCGTGGGTTCAGTTATCATCCTACACTAAAAAGCTTCACCATTGTTTTCAGCAAAAACCTGTACACATACCAACCTAGAATTTACTATGAATGCATCGATCAAATACAAGTAAACACATACTATCTTTCCTTTGCTTATTTAGCTACGGGAGTAGCACGCCTTCAACAGCACTATGCCACCACAAAGGCACTTGATGAACCGGAGAAATGCCGGATGGCCCCCAACAGCGACTTTGCAGCACCAAAGTGTCGGATTCTGTAAACCCCTGAAACAACGAAGTAGGGACGCTCCATTCGATAGTTGCATAGCTCCTAGGACTCAGTTTCGCAGGCCGTGACCATATGAACTTCAAGCAGAAATCGTCATCATCGTAGGCTGGGATCCAGGTATTCCGATCCTGGAGAAACTCCACCAGCGCGAAAGTCCCCTCAGTCATCAGGTCATTTCTAGGAGAAGCAGACCAAAAAGCGACTCTCACTAAATCTCCTCTTCTGAAGGTGGAATTCAGGGGGATATCAGTTTTAACGTCTCCAAAGCTCACGCCATGAGGTGTTGCATCCAAGATAACTGGGGAAAGTAAGCCAATTTGCTTGGCAAGGAGATCTGGTGGTTGCGGACCTGGTTCAATGGTTTTGTCGGTGATGAGAGCTTCAATTAATTTCTTGAATTCCTGAATGTAGGCACTGTGTGTGTGGGGACCGTAAAGAGTAGATGCGCCCTGGCAAGCATCAACGGCTGCATCTATAAGTCAAGGTGGAGGCGGAAATGGAAGTTTCACATCAGCTATCAAACGGTCAACTGGGACAAAATGCTACTACGCTAAAAGGTCAAGCCAAGTAGAATGAACTCCCCCAAACAGTATCATTACTAAATTTTACCTCATATTTCCACAAAATGGGCCCATCCTCAAGCTAAAATTACGACCTTAATTCATCCTCCTACTGACAAAAGTAATTCTATATTTAGGGAACTTAAACATTACTTATAAAGGCTTCTTCATTTATGTATTTCACTTCAATATATAACCAGAGCACGTATAGGTATCAGCATGTCCAGAAAACCAGGGCATCTGAATGGTTCATGCAGGCACCTTAAAATAATTAACTTACCTGATGTCAAGAATGGTAAAAATGGACCTAATTAAGATACTGATGGAAGCCCTAACGGGGCAGTTGAATCTGCATATGTGGCAGAGGACACATACTACAAAGGTTGCAATCAGCTAGGAGGATCCATGTAGCTCCCTTGCACCTTATACAAAAAGGCTTACTACCTACAGCTCGTTGTACCAGACATAAGCAACTTAAAGGAGTTAAAAAGATATCTCAAAACTGCAATTTTGATGATCATTAGCACAGAAATTAATGCTGCTTAATCCCACAATATGCAGCATATCTACATTTTATTACTTGGGAATTGATGGCCTAACGTGGGAAAAGATACATCTGTTTGATAAAAGTCTGGTAGCACAAAATGAAGTTAGACTGGATATCTAGGTTCATTCATAGCAGTTTAAACTGTGGTCAGAAAGAGCAGTTTAATGACTGCTTTCCCCCAATCAAGAAATAAGAAGACGCAGAACGAATCACGGCCTATGCTCAATTTTTTTTTTTTGGGTCACTGACTGTTTCAGATTTAAAAACACGGTTCAGTGTTCACAGAAGAAGCAATGAATTACCGAGGCAATCAATATCGGCAATACACTCCGCAAATTCCCCCAATGACAAACCACTTGTACACATGATGAACTTGGCAATTGCGCGCACACAAGAAATAATGCTCTAACAAAGATGCTAACATGACCTAATTCAATAGTAATAGAGTATAGGAGATTCAGACCTCAAATCTCTGCACTTCATATTCCTCAAATGTGGTAACATACTGAGAATAAGCGTTGGAAAGCCCTGCAATGACAATATGGACATTGCCATCAAACTCGTCCACTCTAGAAGCAAGCGCCATCTTGACGGCATCACGCAGACGTCTGCCGGCCATAGTTGTGAACTCTGCAAGTGCAAACAACCTAAGCATTGGTGGGCGAAATAAGACACAAACCATGATAAACCGAGGGAAATCATCAGGTAATCCCAGTCATCCGCTAAATATACATCATTTTGTTCAATATATGAGCTTTCTATCCAAGCACCCAACAATTTTCCAGCTGCAGTTCTTTTTGTACTTTCCTTAATGCTCCAACATATATTGACGGAGAAACAATTATACACTTGAACGAGACAAGAAAAAGTAACTATCAGGGCTGGTAGCACTTTTGTTTGTACCTGCAGGTACGGCAAGAATTACTAGTTGCCCTATTTGCAGAGTCTGTAGAGGAAGTATCGAAGGCTGCGAAAACAATTCATGTTACAACACCAATGAGGCATTGCTGGTAGTTTCAAATGCTAAATACTCTGCAGAAGGACTCCCTTGCTTCAACAATTGTTGAACAGAAATTGCTGAATATCAATTTTTATACGAATATTTAAACATCTTACTAGATGATACAGTTCCATGAACTCTTCTCCACTTACCGCCCAGTCATATGGTACCTTCTTTCTCCAGTGTCAAGTAGAATAGGCTTTGGATTCTGACAGTCAATCTGCTCTTGACTGGTGTTTTCAACAAATCCCTTACCAGCCTCCAAAAGGCATTACCCTGGAAGAGCAGCCAACAAGAAACCACTGCTTGTTAGGTAAAGCGGCCCATTAACAGCTGCTAACAGCAATTGTTAATGCAGACAATGGAGAGATTTGACCAGCCTTATCATCTCCTTGCTTGAAATCAAAAGCACCAGGGCCATCAGTTGTTCCAGCAGCAAAAGCAAAGCCCATTGCAGCAGGACATGTTCTAACCACCTGAG
The DNA here is from genome assembly GCA_019149425.1 of Psidium friedrichsthalianum. Lineage (NCBI taxonomy): Eukaryota > Viridiplantae > Streptophyta > Magnoliopsida > Myrtales > Myrtaceae > Psidium > Psidium friedrichsthalianum. The sequence continues at coordinate 28,768 of JAGVVM010005340.1, forward strand.
TGCCCCCACCAGGTTTAGGAACTGTAACCTCAATGTTAGAGAAATCCACATAAGCGTGCTTATGTCTGATCTTCCCTTTCAGCTGCTCCGACGCATTGTCAAACAGTTCTGCAGCCATTTTGAATTGCCTTTCTCCTATTATGCGTGTGCTCTCAAATTCATCTGGGTATCTTCGAAATAAACATGGAACAGATTAAGGTTTACAGACTAAAAGTCATCTGTACATGCTTCCAGGAAGAGGAATTGTACATACCCTGGCCCCCGTCCATAGCACAACTCATTCTTTCCATTGCAAGTGCTATGATTGAAATCACAAGGCAGTCCAGAGTCGATGCAAAATGAGCCGAGAATGTTCGGGCTTACATCACCACAATTTGTTTGACAGAATGCAGAGACAAACTTTGGCCTATCATCCTTTCTTAAGGCACTCGGACTCTCCCTGTGACACCCAAAGATCTCATCATAGGTCTTCGTCGAGAAGAGTGGAAAGAGCTGGCAAGCGTCTTCTTTATACCTGCATCAATAGGTAAGTTTTGCGCACTCACTACCCAAGCAACATCTGTTCTCCGGATTAAACTCTCTAAATTTTAGGAGGTAAGTGATAATGCGTATCTATCAGTGGATATCAAGGCACATCATTTTGGAGATAGGTGATTAAGATACCGGTAAAGGAATTTACTTCGTGAGATGCAAGGCACTGAAAGAAATTCACACTTCATTCTGTTCTCAGTTTTCCCATTACATCGAGGGAATACACATCCAAATATGACGTTAAATTTGAAGATTTCTCGCTTTAAGGTCCATTTTAGTTTCATTATCTAATTGTTCTAATCGAAGGGTAGCTAAGTAAGTCAGGTGTTTAGGAGAATGAAAAGGCTTTGGGAGCATATAATGTAGTTCTCCCTTGATTCTCTTAAGAAGTCAACTAGATTGGGTCGGTGTGGTTTAAAATGAGCTAACCACATGCGATATAGCAAATTAATAAACTTTGAAACGGAATTTTTTCCAAGTAATTGGATATTGGCCATACAAACAAAGCATAAGTCGACTTTTGTCCTGCATGAGTGATCCCTACAATTATCATCACCTGTCATTTCTGTCAATATGCTCAAAAAAGCATCCTTTTATGATATCGGAGGACATTTTAGTAGGTCTATAAAAATCTACAGTGCAACTTGTAGATGAGCATAAAACACAGGAAGAACCTTTTACCTTAGAAATTATAAGATTCTCCAGTACCTTAAATTTAAATGTTTCATAGCAACAGATCGGCTGGATTTCTTCTGTATTACCCAGAAGATACCATGCATAAAATTATTTCTTGCCACAGTGGCATTGGATGACAAAAGACTGGCCTTTCCTTAGAGTTGTAAAAACGCAGTTCAGAAAAATGTGACAAGACATATAAGTCAACATGTAAAGGTCTTCGGCTTACGTGTTTTATGGTCAGAAACCAGGGATGAGACTCTTCTAAGTAAGCTATCCGTTCTAGAGTCATTAAGACGTGCACTTCCAAGCCTTTCAAAGAATCATTCTTTTCAAACCAGTCCTCCATAAATCGTGCTGCAGCTCCTTTGTTGTCACCACTAATTAGGGAGTTAGTTCGACTCATTGAAGTTCCATGTGTTGCAAACCAGTTAAAGCTACCAACTGGACCCCATTCATCATCCACAAACTTTATGAGAGTCATTTCTTTGTCAACATTGTATTCATATTTCTTCTGTTCAGCCTCAGGATTATTGAGATAAGCACTAGGACTTCGGTTAACACCAGCATCAAGAAGTTCTCCTGCAAAACCATGAGGTTGTGAAGCTTTAAGTCCCAAAAAGCCTGTATTTTTTGGAAGGAGACTGAAACAAACACAACAGAGACAACAGACATATGAAAAAATACACATAGAGTGGGCTGTTCACTGATTAAGTCTGAAAGAATTGGCTTTAATTCAACAGATGCTGAACGGAAATAGAAGAGCAAAACCCATAAGATAGAGTGACCTTACATCCCTCTTCTGTTTCAATACTTCCCACAGCCATTTAACTACCAAGATCGGATCTTGCTGGAGAACGTATAATGGACTCTGATATTCCAGCCAAAAGTATAAGACACTTGCATCAGCAAGTCAATCAGGGACAAGACCACAAGTTTTGGTCTTCTGCATCCAAGAATCAATTAGCTTCACTGATTCTAGTTTCCTTCGGTTCCTCAGCTTGGGTTTCTCAGCACAGAATGCATAATGCAATTAAGAGTGCAATCAGTTAAATCAACACAGCCTACCACTCGGACTGAATCATCAATTGTAATCACAAGGCCTGATAATTAAGCTTACTAAATCAAGTATGATAACTCTAGCTCAACTTGATTTAAGATACTCGAGTTCAGCTATTCTATTTAAATTACTGTTTTAAGTGGATGTTACATCGAACTAGAAAATGATCTTGCACCCGAGAAATGAGGTACTGCTTAAACTTTTGCTCTCATAGGAATCTAAAACATGCTAAAAATACAAAAGAGAGACAATGAGTCAAGAAGATTGCCAACTCCAGAATTTAACTATAGGATGGGATCTTTCTGACCCTTGACATACTCAAACTTGATGAAGATTGTAAAGTTAGAATTGTTTAGCAAAGTCCAAGTCAAACTAGAGCTCAACTAGTTTCAATCCCAAGACAAGTAAATAAAAGAGTGAAAAGGGAAAAGAGTATGTTTAGATCATGACTTTTTAATTCTTTAAGTCAGCACTTGCAGTCCAAAGGAACAAACTGTCACTGACTACAACTGCTAAGCTAGCTTCAAAACATGCAGAATCGTTCTTGAAGGTAAGGAAAATATCTGCACAGTTCTAGCAAGAATTGCTTGAGTGAGTATATTAGCAAACTCAAATAAGAGAATCATGCATGAACCATCAGACTATCATCACCAGAGTACATCATTGCAATTTAAAAACATGTCCAAAGACTCAGATATCTCCACTTAGAAAAAGGCAAAGAGGTGAATGAAGAAGTTCACTAATGGATTAACAAACAATAACGATAACAGGTAAGCAACTCAACCAATTGATTCTTTCTATCTCCGTCTTAACAAGAACTCACGACATAGATTGATAGCCATGGCAAGCAGTGAAAGATGGGATACAAAAGCATAGAAAACATATGAAGCACTTTTATCACCTCTATTGACAAAAATACTCCCTGGTCGAAGATTTTCATGAGCTTGTATAATGCTTTTCTCAATCCCATCAACAAGAGCATCAAATGACTGCCTTACAAATCCAAGTGACGTCACTATATATATAACATATTGGAGATAGCCTCCTGGTCCAGCATGAGTGTGAATTCCACTAATTGCAACATTCTGTTCAGTATAAAGATTCCCATATCTGAAAAGTAACAAAGTTGGATATATGATACTAGAAGGCTGTTTGCAATATACTATAAATTTTACGTAAAATGCAAGAAATTATTCAACTACATTATTCATGAAGTCCACTCAAAACATATGCACCTTTCTATTCTCTCCAGTGAAAGAATGAAGACGTTAGAAGAAAATTGCATGCAGTTTACGCACTTCTTACAGAAGATGATAGAAACTATGTACGTCAAGCTCATGTAAGAAGAGATATATTTCATCCAAACTAATATCAGGAGAAACAATATTCCAATGAAAGAATCAAGGTCGTAGAAGAATGAGGTTTACAGACTTGTCAAATAAGATGAAAGAAATAGTTACTTCATGCTTTTACAAGCTCAAAAGCCATCCAAACTAATGTCGAGCAAAACAATACTCCAGTGAAAGAAGGAAGATATAAGAGTGCAGTTTACACATACTTATCTGAAAAATATGAAAAAGATATGTACTTCATCCAAACTACAGTAATAATTCGCCAAAGGAAGAAGGAAGATGTCAAGAGTGCACTTCACATGCTTAATCCAAGAAGATGAAATAAAAAAAAAAAAATGAACTTCCTGCTCATACAAGCAGAATTCCATCTACTCAAGTATAATTCTAGAATTGATGCTATGAGGGTAGAGAATTGTATCTACTCATGCATGAAGGTCCAAAAATACATTCTGGCCTAAAATTTGAACTTAGAATGGCAGCGCGTGAAGTTGGATTTAACTCAATGTGAGAGAGATTACCTTGCTTTTAATCTCTCAAGTACTTTAATAGTCACAATTTGTGAAGCCATGCATGCATCAAGATTTACAAATGCTACACGATTCCCTTGAGGTTCTGCAACAATAAAAGTCCGAGCCCGCAATCTAAAGTGGACTCCTGATGCAATTTGTTCCATGGTAGAATATCCCATCATAGTTACATCTGCAGCAGGCCCTGTTATATCATAACTCCCAAGGCCGATCAAATAATTGGAAGCTGACAAGTTTCCTTTGATGTTCTGGAACAAGGCCCCAAGGAACAAGAACCATCTAGTTATACAAAACCTCTTGATAGAAACATGAACAAGGAAAGACATTGCCATATCCTCTTTCCACGACTTGAAATGGCCTCGCTCAGTTCATTTCGTCTGCAATGAACGAAATGCCGAAGAGTGAATCATCAAGTGAGCAAACTTAGTAAGTAGAACATACAAGAAAGCCAATCCAGGTAAGACTATATAGTTAAGCCCGTGTGTGTTATTTCACACCAATTGTCAGAGAAGGCCGGATTGATACTCGAGGTTCATGAGATCAAACTAGCCTGGGACCATAAAGTTGGACTTTTTAGTCAGCAGCTCGTCAATTAAAACTGCGATTACAACCTCCAAATAAATCACTTGAAATGAGGAAGGTTTTCTTGTAATAACATGGCCCTATTCTACATCGGGAAAGCTGAAATGTCTGTATACCTGCCTTCCAGGTGAGGTATGTGTTTCTCGATACAGCTACATTCCTTGCTCTAGTCTAATCTCTTGGCAATTAAGTTCTGCCAAATCTAGCTCTAGGAAGAGCATGTTCCTTCAATTATGCTATACTCTTAAACCATGGAAAAGATTTAACAGACTCCTGTATCTCGTTCTATTATAAGTTGACATGAGTGAGGGCGACTTGTTGGAACCAACAGGGCACAACCTCGAACAAGCTGCGGACTTCGTAACGTGTAACGAATTCCTTCTGCCACAAGACGAGTCCACTAAGTCAGCTGGAAAACAGACCCGACAACCTTAAACTTCCATCTTACAATGTTGAAATTCCAATTACCAAGAAGGAAAAAAGACTCCAGACAGCAGTTTCCCAAGTTCCAGTGCCACAAAAAAAAGCTCCTTTTGCCGTCGCAAACGAGTAGAGGCTTTCTCTATCTACAATATTAGAATATACACGAAACTGACCAGAACATTAAAATCAGCGGAAAAACGTGAGGACACACAACATTGTGTTCGAGGAAAGAAGAAATGATTTGGGACGATGCGCAGGCTTGCGAATCAAAGAGACTAAAGGAATTTCAGCGAAATGTACCAGTAAGAGCAGCTCAATTGGTTGGAGAACTCAAGGAGCGAACGCAGTAAAGAACCAAGCATCTGATCTCTTCACAACGTGCAACACAAACGGGTACCATTTATGAGGGCGACAAGTCGTCATTTTGGAATGTTGTAGTGATTTCCTCTTGCTCCACGCCATTAGAACGGTGGTTGAGTCGAGAAGACTCATATCTCTCTCTCTGCGCGCTTTACAGCGAAAGGATCACCTCGTCGCGGAAAGTGTTGCCGAGCTTTCCGAGCGAAACGACGCGGTGCTGGAGGGAGACGGGAGGCGTGAAGCGCCATGAAAGCGCAAAAGTGGGAAGCTTCGTCTGTCCATTCGGTCACATACACACTGAAGTAGAAGTAGAAGAAGCCATTTGATTTTGAACTCATCTGCCTCGAAAGAAGCTTCCTTCATTCGTTTGGACATCGAAGTTCTCTGTTCTCTGTTCAATTTCTGAAAAGTTTTTACTTCTTCCTTGGGACGATGTAGCGTATGTCCCGCGCCATATCACGAAGATACAATTAAATCTTAATTTTAAAAAAATACGATTACATTTTTAAAATTATCAAATTAATTCAATCAAATCTATCCGCTAATTGCGTCTAATATAACTAACAAAAACGTGACTTATTATTATTATTTTTCCCTCTATTGTGGCACTGACATAATTAAAACATGAATTACGAGACCAAAAAATCCAAATTTAATTTTTTAAAATCAAGTATTATTGCAATTACATTTAAAAACTAAACAAACTTTTTTTTTAAAAAAAAAAGAGGAAAAACGAAAAATCGGCTCATCCCACCATCGCCGAAAAGGGCTGGTGGTGGCAAGGCGAGGGTTGATTGTGGTCGCAAGGCCTAGCTAGCGACCGACGACCTTGATCAAGCCCCAACCAATAACTTGAAATTGGTTTATGGGATACTAATTGTTTTAACTACTCAAGAGAAAACTTAAAACATTGTTTCATTGACACTATTTCATGAAAGTGAGCGAAAATTATTGGAACATTTGTAATTGTTGTTGAAATTAGTAGATAATAAATACAAGCTATTCGTTACAACTTACTTTATGACAGGTGAATGTAAAATCAAAAGGCAATAATATCATGCAAGATATGCGCTTAAAAATTTTGTGCTAATTTAAATTACAAATCAGATAGGCATATTTTCCTACACTACGCTTTCTGTAAGATTATATTGTCGCATAAGTTTGTAGTTGTGAAATTATCTTTAAAGTTGTATCACTTAAAAATCGATTTTAGTGTCCCTAATCGCTTAGTTGTGATTTTGGGGCTCATCTCTGAAGATCCACCGGGACCACCATGCGGGGTCATATCAACTGTGATGAGAGAGGCCTTTCTGTTACTGAAAAGTTCACATTTTCACTGTTCGTTTCATGTGTATTTAGTTCATTACCAGGTCACCCCTGGAAAGAACACTATAATGTAAGAAATTCCACATTTGTTTCTAGCCGACCAACGTAGCTTGATATTTTTAATAATATTTTATAAATTGCATTTGTTTTTTAATTTTTTTTCTCTTTTTTTTTTCTTTCTTCCCTACCCTTCTCTTCTCCTCTACTCGGGCGACGGACCACCCTCTGATGAAGTCGACCTCACCAACCTTTGCTCCCGCCGGTCAGGCAAAGAAAATGAAAGGAGGAAAGCACAAAGAAAAAGAAAAATACACAGAGCTAATCAAAAGATATTAACATATTATTAAAATTATCCAAGTAACATAGCTAGATAGACTGAAATTAGTATCAACATCAAACATCACTTTCCCAACCTAGTTGGGGTGTCGGCGGCGACGATGAATCCGAAATTGGAAATGGACTGAATTTAAATAAATGCCAAACCCTTTAACTTAATTAGGATGAATGACGAAAATGCAAACAGTTTATAATTTTTTGGGTAATTTCCCCCCAAAACAGACTTTCAGAGATGTCTGATGGTCAAGAACCATCTCTGGACACTAGCAAATCATCCAAGGATTCAGCTCTTTTCCCCTAAAACAGGCCTATGGCTGAGGATGGGAGCCACGACCATTCGAATGCATTAATACCCTGTTTATCTGGTACAAAGATATAGCACTAGCTAGGAAGTGAAAGAAAAAAAAAAATTCCGAGCTTCTCGAGCGCAAATTGAGATCAGGGGGACAACGCTCTTAATTGGTCTACTAGGGCGCGCAGACAACACTTCCGCTTCAGAAATGCTTTCCGAAAGCAGAAGTTGATTTTGTACTTCTGTTCAGAAGCTGAATGTTTTTTCTATTCTGCTTCTAGAAACTGATTTGATAGCGAAAGGCGTGATAACAGAATAAAATTTTGCGTCGGAATAGAAATTCGTTTGGTAAAAGTTAAACATTATACTTTGAAATATATTAACACACAATATCATACATAAAAGCATGTTATCAAGACAAGGTAAAACAAATACTGCTGGATCTATCTTTGTCGTTTCATTATATGTTAAAATTGGATCCAATTATGGAAAATTATATTAATGAATCCGCTGACTCGAGCTAATATCTTAACGCCCAAAGCCATCTAGTTTCGCTGAATTACTATACTGACACCTCATTACCAACACTATTATATCGCCATAGCTCGCACCATCGCATCATACTTGCGTGACTGACCTTCTCCTCTCTCTCGGATTCACTTTTCCTGAAATCTATCCCTCTACGGATTTCTATGCTTTTTGTGCTTGCCACGTCATGCGATTCCCAATTTTGACAAAACCATTTTTGAATTTGGTTATTAACGTTCAGGTAATTGGCGAATCAATTCCCTATGGGCAAACTACAATGCCAAAGAGAGGTGCCATTGATAACTAATGGTACGTGGCCAAAAGGTCCATAAAGGGCCTCTGGACGTGGCGTGCTCCCACCGCCGTTCAAGCCACTCCCTGCTTAGGATTTAAACGTTACAAACAAGGTGGGGTTCGAGAGCCAGTTAATCATCATAATACATCAAACCCGAATCCATAGATGATTCGAGGTATTGATGCCTCAAAGCATCTATAATAGTATGAATTTAGGGAGGCAGGGTCTTCATGTACAAAATCCATCGAGTAAGTGAATGGTGCGGCCCTGTCAATTGTAATATCACCATACAGATTATACAGAGAAAGCATGTCATATGAAAAAGACAATGTAGACTTCTCATATCTATCCTAATTCCATACTTACAATAAAGATTGCAAGCGTAAATGTGGAAGGCAACTACTTTCTTCAACTCCCGATAGAAGTCCTGCTTCTCTATAACATTAAGATATTCCATCAATAAGAGGTCCTTATGTTAGAACCCCGTTGTCCATCATAGTGAAAAGAGTGATAACCCCTTGATCTCAGTCGCCCCATAGAGCCTCCTGATCCTTGGCACCATGAAACCGTCCGGATCCGGTCCGGCTCTGCACACGCGTGAGCTGCAGGATTTTTACCTGGGACTCAACTAATCAGAAAAGGTTAAATGCTCATCACCACAA
>JAGVVM010005341.1:0-35150 GCA_019149425.1 Psidium friedrichsthalianum
CCCTCCCCCCCCCCCCCTCTTTCTTTTCTTTTCCCCCCCCCTTCTCCCCCCCTTCCCCTTCCCCCTCCCCCCCCTTTCCCCTCCCCTCCCCCCCCCCCCCCCCTTCGCCTCTCCCCCCCCCCCCCTTTCTTTCCCCCCCCTTCCCCCTCCCCTCCCCTTTTCCCCCTCCCCCCCCCCTCCCCTCCCCCCCCTTCCTCCCTTTTTTTCCCCCCCCTCCTCCCCTTCCTCCCCCCTTTTCCCCTCCCCCCCCCTTCCCCCCCCCCTTCCCCCCCCCCTCCCTTTTTTCTTCCCCTTCCCCCCTCCCCCCCCCCCCTTCCTTTCCCCCCCCTTCTCCCTCCTCTCCCTCCCCCTCTTCTCCCTCCCCCTCTCCCCCCCTCCCTTCCCTTCTTTTTCCCTTCCTTTTCTTTCCCCACCCCCCCCCCCCCTCCTTTCTTTCCTTTCCTCCCCTTCTTTTTCTCCCTTTCCTCCCCCCCCCCCCCCCCCCCCCCCCCCCCCTCCCCCCCCCCCCCCCCTCACCCCCCCCCCCCCCCCCCCCCCTTTCCCCCCTCCCCCCCCCCCCCCCCTTCCCTTCTCCCTCCCCCCCTTTCCTTCCCCTCTTTTTTATCCCCCCCTTTTCCCCCCCCCCCCCCCCCCCTCCCCCCCCCCCTTCCCCTCTCTCCCCTCCTCCCCCCCCCCCCCCCTTCCCCCCTTCCCCTCCCTTATCCCCCCTCTTTCCTTCCCCCCCTCCCCCTTTCCCCCCTCTCCCCCCCCCTTCCCCTTTCCCCCCCCCCCCTTCCCCCCCCCCCCCCCCTCCCCCCCCCTCCTTTCCCCCCTCCTCTTTCCCCCCTTCCTTCCCCCCCCCCTTCTTGCCCTCTCTCCCCCCCCCTCCCCCCCCCCCCCTCTTCCTCTCCCTCCCCCCCCCTCCCCCCTTCCCCCCTCCTCTGTGCCTCCCCCCCTCTTTTTCTCTTTCCCTCCCCCCCCCCCCCTCCCCCCCCCCCCCCCCCCCTCCCTCCTTCCCCCCCCCTCTCCCTTCCCCCCCCCCCCCCACCCCCCCCCCCCCCTTCCCCCCCCCCCCCCCCCCCCTCTTTTTTTCCCCCCCTTCCCCCTTCCCCCCCCCCCTCTCCCTTTTCCCCCCCCCTTCCCCCCCCCCCCTTCCCTTCCCCTCTCTCTTTTCCCCCTTCTCCCTCCCCCCCCCCTCTCCCCCCCCCCTTTCCCCCCTTTTCTTCCCTTTTTTCCTTTTTTCCCTCCTCCCCCCCCTTTTCCCTTCTCTCCCCCCCCCCTCTCCTTCCTTTTTTTTTTTCCCCCTTTTCCCCCCCTTCCCTTCCCTTGTCCTTTCTTTCCCCCCCCTTCCCCCCCCCCTTCTCCTTTTTTTCCCCCTTTTCCCTCCCCCCCTTTCCCCTCTTCCTTCCCCTCCTTCCTCCTTTTTTCCCCTTCCCCCCCCCCCCCCCCTTTCTTCCCCCCCCCCCCCCTTTTTTTCCCCCCCCCCTTCCCTTCCCCTTTTTTCCTCCTTTCCCCCTTTTCCCTTCTCTTTCCTCTCTTTCCCTCCCCCCTTCTTCTTTCTCTTTTCTCTTCCTCTTTTTCCCTCTCTTTTCTTTCTCTTTTTTCCCCCTTCCTTCTCTCTCTTCCTCTTTTTCCTTTTTTTTTCCTCTCTCTCCCCTTCCTCCCCCCCTTTCTTTCCCTTCCCCTTTTTTTCTCCCCTTTTTTTCCCTCCCCCCTTCTTCCCTTTTTTTTTTCCCCCTTCTTTCCTCTCTTCCCTCCCTTTTCCCTTCTTCTTTCCCCCCCTCTCCTTCCCCCTCCTTTCCCCCCTCCCCCCCTCCCCCCATCTTTCCCCCCCCCTCTTCTTTCCTCCCCCCCTTTCCCTCTTCCCCCCCCTCCTTTTTCCTCCTTCCCCCCTTTCTTCCCCCCCCTCCCCTCCCTCCCCCTCCCCCCCTCCCTTTTTCCCCCCCCTCCCCTTCTCCCATTCCCCATTCCCCCTTCTCCTCTCTCTCTCCCCTCCCCCCCCCTCCCATTCCTTCTCCCCCCCTCTCTCCCCTTTCCCTTCTCCCCCCCTCCCTTCTTTTTTCCTTTTTTCTTCCCTCCCCCCCCCCCCCCCCCCCCTTTTTTTTCCCCCCCTTCTTCCCGATCTTCCCTCTATTCTAAGTCCCCCCCCCACTATCATTTTTCCCCTTCCCTTCCCCCCCCTATCCCCCCCCCCGTCCATGAACACAGGCGCCTTCCCCCAAGTAGTGGTGCTACAGGCCCGGACGAGCTCAACAACCAAGACAAAAAAAATCATCAAGGAACCCCCCGTCCCAGACCTCTGAAAACCAAATATTACAGAAATGACTAAAAGTGATCGACAGGGTACAACATTTTTTTCTTTTTTTGCTTCAGCATGTCCCTCCCCTCCCTGTACTCTTCTTTTATCTCCCCTCTTTTTTGGCCCCCCTCCTTAATATTGACCATTTTTTGTACTTTTGTGGCCTCAAATACAATGTTCTTTTCAAATATTTTCCTAATTTGTGAAAAATATTATAAAACGCAAAAAAATTTGAAAATTCATTTTTTGGTCAAAATTGGTTCCCTAGGCTTGGCCACAGGTCCCCAAAGTTGATTTTTTTAATTTTATGAATTTTATGGATTTTCTATAATTTTCGAAAATAAAAAATGTTGAAAATTTCCGAAAATAGTGAAAATCATTTGTTGGTCAAAATTAGTTTCCCTAGGCTGTCCAAGGTCCCCAAAGTTGATTTTTTAATTTAATGAATTTTTATGAATTTTTTATTAATTTTAGAAGAGAAAAATGATTAAAAATCACAGTGTCAACAGCTGCATTAATCTCTCAAGATGAACTGAGATGAGATTAGCTTAGTAGATGACAAGATGGCCGTCCATATTGAAGCATACCTAAAATAACTGAAATGCTCTCTTTGAAAGATGCTTTTGATAAGGAGCTAGGAATTGTCATGCCTAACAGCTTATTATCACCTCTCCGTAACTTCTCCGTATGAGAATGAAGAAATGGTGCCATGGTCCTATGATTTAGAGCTAGCCTCAATAACAAGGTTCGGACGTACTTATAATGACAAGCACCCAACTAAGCATATTACCGATAAGGAGGCAAAAGAGTTTTTGGCAGCCATCAAAGTAAGCCAAATTATAGTGTAGTTGATAGGTTTCCCCAATGGAGCTCCTCCAAACATTTGAAAAGCACCATAGTTCTTGATGAAGGTGTTGGGTGAGATTCATGTACTTGAAAATGTTGATGGGGACAGGTTAGAGAATTTGTCATGGCAATCCTTTTGAAAGATCAAGTTGCATTTTATGAGGAAGAGATCTTGACCAAAAGCAGGGTCATAATAAGCTTTGCATATCTCAGTCAAGCACAACCTAGCATAATGATTAGTGGTGGATTTGAATTGAATTAATTTTGCATTAAATAAATCTAAATTGCGATTCGGTAGGACTTAAGAGTATCCAAATTAGCGTTAGTTAATTTGATTAACCTAATAATCTTAGCTTTGATTTTTAGATCGTGACACATGACATCCTTTACTAATGGATCACAAGATAGCTTTGCTTAAAATGCATGTATGCCATTGAATTGAATATGGATTGATACTCCTACCTTAGGTCTAGAAATTCATTGTACTAGGCTGCTCGCCACCCCCATTATCTTTCATGTGTGAAAATGAAATTTTCGCTGGAGCGTGTTGTTCAATTTCCCACCCGTATAACCCACCTTTAAGCGGACCAGTGATTGACGTGGAATATGGCAAAATGTGTCCACATTTCCCCAAAACTTTGACCATCTGGATAGATTGTAGGATTAGTTGATAGATCACAGTCCAATTTGTCTCTTGGCACAAACAAAGGAGGAAGGGTATGATGCGTGGGCCCACTATGCACACTTCAGTGGACCACGAGATTCAAGTTTGGATGTTGTGCCTTGGGACGATTCATTTTGGGAGGAGTAGACCAGACCCGTTCCTAGGTTAGTAGTTTGATCCATGGGTAGTGGCTATAGCTGGTGATATGCCAAAGCTAGTGCTAGTTAAATACACCTCAAGAGTAGAATTGTATAGGAACATAGTCAGGGTATTTTTCAGGAGTTTGTCCATCGGAGATGTGGAGGAGGCGCTATGGGTGGGGGAGCTAAGCTAGACGGCTACTGCATGGTTGCAAATCCTGCTATCACTCTCTTTGTAGCTGGGACATCATTTCCCTGAGTCACTCATTCTCTTACATCCATGTACTCCTGAGAGCCTCTAGGACTATTGCATTGATCTCAGCTTTATTAAACATCTTTCTTATTATTGACTGAGTAGATATATGCACATGGGGTATCCATGTAGATTAATTGCAAAAGTGCATCAACATGGTCAGATGATGGGTGGGAATGATAAATTCAATCAATGGACTAAGACTAGACCCATACAGGACCTGATTGACTCACGGTATCGTGACTCAAGCAAATTTCAGTTCGTCGGTTTTTAGCAAGGAAATTCATTGGAAAAAACATAAAACTGCTAAAGTCATCTAAATACAGCATCTACCTGAGACATGAAAAACAACTTTCATGTTTTGTGCCAAGGCTAAAAGTTTCACTAATCAATACAGTTTATACTCATTAGGAAAATTTTTCATCCAAAAAACTTTTTATCTGGTTTTCGTTTGATAGATAGATGGGCCATCAAAAATATGATTATGATATGAAAATTTGTAGTTTGTAGTTCAAAGCCCGTTCTATCATTTTTATTGTTTGACTTCATTCAAAAAATCCCATTTGTAGATAGTAAACAATGAGTAAGGGTGAGGCTGGAAAAACTATGAAATTCTAGGTTGCTTCACCCTGACCATTAATTCAGCCATACAATAGAAAATGCAATGGATTGATCTGAAATTTTTATCATGTAATTAAGGTCTTTCTAGACATATAATATTTATGAAGGCAAGTCATTCCAGATTTGGGTAAAATGAACCATATTTGGATTGACGGTGTTCTCATGGTGAGGGAACACTATCATTCCGAAGAAGGCAATCAAGAAAATTTTTCCATTTTGCAAAGAATCATCCTTATTAAGATAATCAATTAAGAATGAAAATGGGTAATTCCCATAGTTTCTTTCAAAACTCTCTGAATGTCAGAAATTCAACTTTGAGAAACTTAGCCAATACTCAGAGGAATCCTCCCCCAGGTATGGACGAATCAATTTAGAGTCCAAAGCACTTACCAATAAGCATACTATACTCATCTAAGGTGGTTGTGAGCTTGTGCCTACCAAGAAGAATGTGGCTGTTTCAGGGACCCAACAATGTGCTAGTACATGAATAATCCAGACATGGACTTTGACGTCAAGCAACAAAAGCAAACTTTCCTAGTTTGTGCTCCACATATTCATGTGCCATTTGATCAAGCTGTGCCAACCAATTAGCTAGATTGGCCTTAGACATAATAATGGTGCAAATATTATCGTGTCGCATGAAATGATAGACCAACACAACGACACATCTAATAGCCATGGACCATATAGCGCCCCAGTATGCTATCTTAAAACTTATTCATTACTTGCTCTCTACTTAATCTTTCAGAGTTTGTAAATGGTGCATACAAAAGGCTTAATTCGAAAATTAGATCAAATAGGCTGACCATACTAAAACACAATTGCATGACAAAACGACAAAGCCAGACACACCAATATAGGGTATGCTCTTAATAGGGTTTGACTAACCACATGACATGCCAGTTCTCAAGTAAAAGTACAACTTGCTATATTTACATATATATAAAGATATTTTGAATAGTTCTTTACAACAATTCAATAAAACACTCACGGTGAATTTACAAGGTACGACGTGTACTTTAATTGCTATGGCTCAATCACAGACTCCTAAGGATATGTATTCTTCCCCATACTTTCATCTTTATCAACTAGATTGACTCTTCAAGGGCGATAGGTCCTAAAAACTGTTAACAATAATGGGTGAAATATAAAATCTTCATGAGTCAACACTCTAAGCTCAAGTAAGGTGTTGATTCACCTAGGATAGCTTAAACATGCAAGTTTTTATCAATAGTAGACTAATAGCATGCGACTTTTGCAACGCTCTAGTTACTATGTGATCAGGCACATGACTCAAACTAGTCAACCATCAATCACATACGCACTTACCTTGCCTTGGCACAAACTGTGCACAGTATTATTATAGCATTATACAAACAACACATGAACTAGGGCATACAACCAGAACACCCATCAATATCTCGCATGCATAATGCATCACATGTATTCTGGTTATTAATGGCAACTTGACCTTAGCACACTAGGCAATTGGTTCCTTTTTGATATGATCGCGCATTGTCTGGCCCTATCAAGCATCGTAAATGATAAGCCGTGTGATTCCAAATTCCCATCAACACGAACATATCAGGCATTTCTGTAAGGGGCATTGTCGTGAACCTCCCTCGTGGAACGGACTAATGGATTGTCGAGCCTTTTACTATGATCGAGCTCGACTCAAGCCCTCCCAGGCCCATACCAAATCGCGTCGGGGATAATTTAAAATAAAAATCGTCCTTAGTGTGATTGGGTGACATATGATTAGTGTACATGCCATTGGAGTTGCCATTAATTATTTGGAGGGCATGACTGGAAACACTATCGAGCGATTGGAAGAGATCGTTCGATTCTGCGAGAATCACAAAAATAGTTCGGGGACTTAGTTAATACGACTCGTCAGTCGACGCCCTTTCGGTACCTAAATTAATGATTTTCTAATCTAGAGAGTTCATACAGATACTTTTTGGGTAAAGTACGTCTTAAAATCTAAAGGGTTCATGTAGTGGGATTATGTCCTATCAATCACAATCATCAAAATAATGCGTAGTGAATGAATCAATGCACGCAGAGAAATCACTTCAAATCAAGTGAAGTAAGCCTAAAGAAGCTCTTAAGACTTAGAGAATGCACCAATTAAGTTCATGGGTGATTTGAAAAGATTTGGATCAAATTGGCCAAATGGGGAAATGGTCATTTTTTAAGACATAGGAGTCAAAATTTTGAAACTAGGTCAAACCAGTTGAACGTAGTCATTTCCTATTTTTCATAATATTTGGGAAATTTCCAAACTTTTCTAATTTTTCTAGAAATTTTTAGAAAATTTTAATGATTTTTAGGGATTTTTTTATTTTTTATTTTTTTATTTTATTTTTATTTTTTGAATTTTTATTAATTTTCCAGAATGGGTCGAGTTGACCTGACCCAAACCCGAAGACCTAGCCCAAATCCATGTGAATTTGAGCTGGTTCTCTAAACAACATGGTTTTGGAATTTTTTTAATTTTTCTATTTTTATGGGCGAGTGGGGGGGCAAGAAATGTCCAAGAGTAAGGATTTGACTAGAGAGTTAGAACATAGAAACCTTAACGGGTAAGTTGAGGGAGTTGGCAAATACTTTCGTTAGAAGGAGAGTGAATATTGCTTGCCTACAAGAAACTAAATGGGTTGGAGAAAAGACTAAGGAAGTGGAAGGTACTGGATTCAAGTTACGGTACACAGGCACAAAAAAGAGTCAAAATGGAGTTGGGATTTTAATCGATAAAAGTTTCAAGAATGAAGTTGTTGATGTCAAAAGATCAGGCGATCGGATTATCTTGATTAAGCTAGTAGTGGGAGAGTTGATTTAAACATTCTTCGTGCGTATGCCCCCCAAGTTGGATTGCCAGTAGCTGATAAGAACAGATTTTGGAAAGACTTGGAGGAGATTTTAAGGGGATACCATGTGAGGAGAAAATATTCATAGGAGGAGATCTTAATGGACATGTTGGCCAAAGTAGTGGAGGTTTTGACAGAGTTGATGGAGGTTTTGGCTTTGGGACTAGAAACAAGAGTGGCAAAGACATCTTGAATGTTGCACTAGCGTATGATTTGATATTAACAAATGCCTTCTTTAGAAAAAGAGAGTCACATCTAATCACTTTTCGCAGCGGACAAAATTGTAGTCAAATTGATTTCTTTCTTGCTAGAAGAGAGGACAGAACCTCGTATATAGATTGCAAAGTCTACCCTGGAGAATGTGTAGCTATGCAACATAAGTTGGTGGTGTTAGAGGTTTGGTATAAGGCACAGAATTGCTGCGAAGGGCTCAAAATCCCAAATAAGATGGTGGAAGTTAAAAGAGGAAAAACATACTGATTTCAAGGAAAGGATGCTTCAAGAAGGATCGTGGAAACTAGAGGAAGAAGTAAATATGATATGGAGTGAGATGTCTAAATGCATACAGAGAGTGGCAAGAGGAGTGTTAGGTGAAAGTAAAGGGCACAGACATCAAACAAAGGAAACTTGGTGATGGAATGAAGAGGTGCAGGAGGCAATTAAGCAGAAGAAGGAGTGTTTTAGATATCTGCATAAATGTTCTAATGAAGAGAATTTGCAAAACTTTAGAGTGCACGAAAAAATGCCAAGAAAGCTGTGAGAAAGGCTAGAGGCAAAGCTTTCTCTAATATGTATAAAAAACTTGGAAGTAAAGAGGGAGAAAAAGATGTCTATAGGCTTGCAAAGATAAGGGACAAGAAAAGTAAAGACTTGACACAGATTAATGTATCAAGGATGGAAATAAAAAATTATTACTAAAAGATGAAGAAGTGAAGGAAAGGTGGGTGAGCTATTTTAACAAGCTTTATAATAGGGAGGGCGATAGAAGTGAGGTAGATTTGGTGGACGCTTCTGATGAGTTAAATAGAAGGTTTGTACATAGATTTAGAGTACAAGAAGTTAATGATGCTTTAAAGAAGATGAAGACTAGTAAAGCCTTAGGACCAGATGGTGTCCCTATTGAAGTATGGCGATGCTTAGGGAATGTGGCAATAAGTTGGTTGACTAAATTGTTTAACAAGATTCTCTAAGCTAATAGGATGCCTCATGAATGGAGGAAGAGTATGATTGTGCTTATCTACAAGAATAAGGGGGATATTCAAAACTGTTGCAACTATAGAGGCATTAAGCTTATGAGCCATACAATGAAATTGTGAAAAAGGGTTATTGAGCATCGTTTGAGAGTAGGAACTAAGGTCTCTATAAATCAATTTGGATTTATGCTAGGAAGATCTATCATGGAGGCTATCTTCTTAATACGACAGTTGATGGAGAGATATCAAGAAAAAAAGAAGGATCTACATATGGTGTTCATTGATCTCGAGAAGGCATATGATAGGGTTCCAAGAAAAGTTTTGTGATGGATTCTTGAGAAAAAAAAAAGTACCCTTAAAGTATATAGAGGCAATCAAGGATATGTATGATGGTGTTACCATATGTGTGAAGACCTGTAATGGTACATCAAGTTATTTTCCAATCACAATGGGTTTACATCAAGGTTCGGCTTTGAATCCTTATTTTTTTGCACTAATTATGGATGAACTAACAAAAGATATCCAAGATAAGGTGCCATGGTGTATGCTGTTCGTAGATGATATTATGCTTATTGATGAGACTAGGGCTGGGGTCAGTGCTAAATTAGAATTATGGAGAAACACGTTAGAGTCCAAAGGATTTACGTTAAGTCGGAGTAAGACGAAATACATGAAGTGTGAGTTCGCCACGATAAGAGAGGATGATCAAGAATCCGTGGATATGCTTGGATAGGGGATACCTAAGAAAGATGCTTTCAGACATTTGGGATCAATTTTGCAAAAGAGGGGAGAGATTGATGAGGATGTTAGCCATAGAATCAAATGAAACTTACTTGGAGGAAGGAAGTAAAACAAGATTTAATGGAGTGGGAAATAGATTGGCGTACGATCTATCTTAGGACGGAGTAGAAGAAGGCTATCCGCATTATAGAGGGGGAGATTTTCTATGCTCCAGAGTGTCCTGTTTAGTTATTTCTATTTATTTATATTTATATTTATATTTATATTTATATTTATATTTATTTTGGTACCCATATTTTTGCTTTTATTTTTAGTATATTTTAAGCTTTTCACTTCGGGTTCATCGACCGTCGACCCCAACTAGTTTGGGATAAAGGTGATATTGATGTTGATGTTGATGTTCTATTTTTTTTAAAAAAAAATTTATCCTGAGAATTATTTTTCATCATAGACTAATCCTATGGCTCAGTGGCTCAGGGTTTCCCATGTGGCTAAGTCATAACCTTCAAATTAGATGACTAAAATGGACCGCTCAAATTTAAACTTGACTAAATTAGAACCGTTCTACTAGATTACTAATATCTACGGCTGAGATCACATCCTAGACTAAATCCTAAACGTCCAAACAGCATTCTAGATCTGACGGTTGACACAAACAGATAGACTTAATCCTGGCCATCAGATTAGAAAATTGATTATTGAATCTTCAGAAAATCTATTATAATTTGAAAATCAATTTTTTATTTTAGAAAATGTCAGATCAGGACAAGTGGCACTACCCCCACCATCCAATCTATCTTTTCATTATTCTATTCTGAAAAACGTTATAATCATTCAAGCTAATGAGGCATCCACATTGGCCTTTGACCAAGTCAACGTGCCGACGTAGCATCTAATGTGGCTTGCCACGTTAGTGCCACGTCAGATTTTGACTGAGGCGACATGCTGACTGGACTTGTCTTCTTCCCTAGGCTAAAGCAAGACGGACAACCAAAGCTGATCAGCGACGACCTAACAATGAAATCCTAACCAAATAGAATGAGATCGGTTTCAATTGATTGGTCTGAGTATTCTCTACAACATATTAAAAACCTAGCCCTAATCATCAACATGATTCACAGATATCAAGCTCGAACAAAGTATAGCATTAGCGGCTTAAACGCCCAAATCAAAGCATAACTATTTGATTCTTTCCACATGTAGCATCACCAGGAGTTCATAAGACTTTCCTCGGGCTTGGACTGAGCTATCGATCGCCAGATTACGTTGGCTAAGTCGCGACAGTCCAACAAAGGTAGGAGGTTTTGAATGAAGACTCTCACACATGATTGATGCAAAAATGAAGTGCGAATATGCTTAGTGATGTTTGAGGATTAAAATGCACAAATAAAATGTAAGAATCATGGTCGGATTAAGAATCCACCATTGGAGCACCGAGCTGAGCTCAAACTTGTGGCTTACCTTTCTTCACCGTCGATAAGCTCTAAAACTAGTACCGATCACTCCCTTGAAGCTCAGGTGAACTTCCTGAAGTGATTTTAGGTTTGGATTTGCTCTGGATTACCTTAACCAAGCTTCCATAGTTGTGACCTCGAAGCTCTAGATATGACGAACACGAAAAACCTCTCTCCCCTTTCTCTCATTCTATCTCTATTCTATTAGATTCCCCACACCAGAATGAAAAAAGCCCCCTGATAAAGACATGTGGAATCTGTTATATACCTTCTCGAAAATTTTTGCGTGCAGGAGGATATCCATCGATTTGAATGACACGTAATCACACATGACTTTGGGTCGTTGGAGGTTGGACGAAAGTTAGGATTCCATCCAATGTTGTCAGACCTCTATTTGAGCACAAATAGCCTAGTTTTTGGTGAATGTTGACTTTTGTGGGTCTAAGCATTGATTAGCTTACCAAAGCTCCTCCAGCCACCGTAGGTTGTGAATCTTCGTGCTTTTGAAAGGGGAAGTCATGGCCAACAAAACACACTCTCTAATATCTTCAACTGTGGCTAATTCATCCTCCAAATTGGCTTTTCAATCTTGGCCATAGAATGGAGTTTGAACATGCAAGATGGAGTGAAATGGATAGGAAGATGGTTTATCGGGTCTTAGGTCTGGTCTAGTTTAACTCGACTAACCCGATTAACTAAAAATGTGAAATTGACCCAAAAAAATGCAAATTTGTCCAATTAAATTAAAAAATTGATTTCTAGTGCATGAATTCTCTTGGAAAATGAATTCTTTTCCATGAATTTCCAGGGATTTACATAAAAGCCCCAATTCTCAAGTTTGACCCGAGGACACATTTTGCAAAATCCAAACCCTAGATGGCCTTTTTAACAAAAATTAACATCACCTATAGATTCAAAAGGCCAAAAACTAGAGGGTGTCATGCCATGATTTTCTATTTAGTTCCTAGAAAATTTTTAATTGAATTTTATGTGCTTTGGGGACTAATTTGCAAAAATCAAAATTGCACTTTTGGGCCTTTTCGCAAAATCTGATAATTTCGTGAACTTTTGGATGGGATTTAATTTTTCGAAATAGAGGGGACTGTTATGACTCTAAAAATGTAAAAATGGAGAAATAAAGGTCCAAAATGAAATTTCTAGAATTTGTAGTATTTAATCTGAAAATGTGATTAACTTGGTAAACCACAATTTCGAATTGATTTTTTTGAAATTTCTTTTTCCAAAATGAAGGTAAAATTAAAATTAAAATATTGACTTTTTTTTCATATTTTGGTGGCCTCAAATGCTATTTTTGTGAATTTTCAAGTATTTTCCTAATTTATAAAATTAATAAAAAAGAAAAACATGAAAAATTATTTTTTATTCAAAAATGGTTTCCTAGGCTTAGCCAAGATCTCCAAAGTTGATTTTTTAATTTTCTCATTTTTTTTCTTAGTTTTCCATGAATTTTAGAAATAAAATGCTAAAAAAATATTAAAAATATATAAAAAAATCACTTTTTGGTCAAAAATGATTCCCTAGGCTTGTCCAAGGTCGCCAAAGTTTTTCTTTTCAATTTTATAAATTTTTTGTGAATTTTCTAAAATTTTCTAAAAAATAAAACTGACTAAAAATTAGGTGTCAACAGCTGTCCCTCTTTAAGAGGGGTCTCATGAGAGATCACTCTCAAAGACAAGATGACACTTGAGATTTAGTTGACTACTGAGAAAAAAGAAAAGTCATGACATCTGACTCTAATTCCTTCTGTGAACGTTTGAATCCAAAGTTCATTCTACTCTTTTTTGATGTGTAAGAGAGAGAGGCTGGGAGATTACTTGAAACTTACCTGCTCATCATATAGATGTTATTGACTGATTTGCTAATGATGGAGTGGAAACCTAAGGATTCGTTGTAAGAATACCCTAGGAAGATTGAATTTGCACCCGTATGGTAGGCCAATCGATAGAAGATTCCTAATAAAAGAATTCTACTGATTAAAATTTGATTAAGATTTGACTCGTATGGTAGGTCACCTCATGGCATATTCCTAATGAAAGGATTCTACTGATTAAAATTGATTAAAATTTGACCTAGATGGTAGGTTACTCCTTGGCAAATTCCTTTTGAAAGGATTCTACTGATTAAAGTTAACTGAGATTTGACTCATATGGTAAGTCATTCCATGGCAGATTCCTAATAAAAGGATTATACTAATTAAAATTGACTAAGATTTGACCCGTATAGTAGGTCACCCCATGACAGATTCTTAATGAAAGGATTCTACTGATTAAAATTCGATTAAGATTTGATCCGTATGATAGGTTACCCCATAGAAGATTCCTAATGAAAGGATTCCACACAAAGTAGTTTACCTAATGCAGGGTCTGCCGAGGGAATGCTTGTAGAAAAGATTTTAGGAACGATTAACCAGATGTGGGATCTGCCGAAGGAATGCATGTAGGAAGGACTCTAGAGATGGTTCACCCAATGTGAATCTACTGAAAGAATGCCTGTAGGAAGGACTTTGAAAATAGTTCACCCGATGTGATGATCTACCAAAAAATGCCTATAGGAAAGACTTTGAAAATAGTACACTCGATGTGGGATCCATCGAAAGAATGCCTGTAAGAAGGACTTTAGAGATGGTTCACCAAATGTAGGGTCCACGGAAAGATTGCTTGTAGGAAGGACTTTATACTTGTACGAAGGACTTTAGAGACGATTCTTCCAATATGGGATTTACCTAAAGAGTGCCTAGAGGAAGGACTTTATAGAAGATTACATAAAAGTTACTTTTTCTCCTGGGTGCCATCCTAAGGTCGAAGAAGATATGGAACCTGCAGAAGCTCAAATTTGATTTATCTTACAAGGAGGGTGTCATTCTGGAATTTGGATGGAATCAAAAAGTTTGCAGAAGTTCAAACCTGAATTGTTACATTGAAAAGGGAGAAGATTTCTGATATTCTGAATATTTTAACTTTTTTTCTTTTTTTTTTGGAATGAGTCATGCCCCTATAATGATTGTTTGTGACTCATGTAAACTCATTTCAATAAATGCAATGTGATACAGGATGGTTATCCAAGACATCTTGCAACACACACACACACACACATAATGATCAAAATCCTTTGAGAGAACAATTTTGAATCAGTAGATTTGAAATTACCAAATGAGTTTGGTCAGTAATATCAACTAGAGTACACTCATTAGAGAGGGCTTCTCACAATCTCACTCTGAATGGTGTTGCTTCCTTACTAGGGAAGGTTTTCAAAAACACTCAAACTATCACTCAAACCATATATCAAGGATTTCGAGACTATTTGTAATGTATACATCTTGATTGATCAGAGAAAGTCTTTCAAGGAATCGTAATATAGGTTTAGTCAAAGGCTTATACAATAGATAGGCGCTTTGAGGCTTAGAAAAGAGTTAAATTTCAAGAGTATCTTCTTCAGGTTTACAAGTCAAAAACTTTGAATATCAGATAAGATAAGATTATACTTATCCCTTTAGGCAGTAGCTTCTTGTGTGAAATCTCATATTGACTTGAAACAATCTCATCCAGTGAGGTTTCAGGATAGGTTGTAACATTAGTTCAAGGTAGGTACGGAAAGGCTATTTTTTTTTTTTTTGGAATAAGAGGTATAATAGGTCGGTGATCACCTTTGCATCATTACCAACCGTCGTATCTACTGGGGATAGATCTATACCTTTGAACTTCAAAAGTCTTTTAGATACTTATTTTCAGCTAAGCTCTAAAACATCATTTGTTTTCGTTAAATTCTTATTGACAGATTCCACTTTCATCAATTTTTTTTACTTATATTCCAAGTATTATGGCTTTTATTTCTATGAAGGGCTTTGGCCTTGCTTTTACCAAGTACCTTGCTTTTGTTAGCCCTCTTGCCTTTTGACATGATCATTATATTTTCCTCAATCAATTTTCAAATATTATGGCTCTTCTTTCGATAATGGGTTTTGGCCTTGCTTTTACCAAGTACCTTACTTTTGTTAGCCCAAATTTCACTCACTTTTTCATTTTTTAAAGCCTTTTCTAAAGCAAGCACAAAAAATTGTTCCATTCATGACCTTACTCGTTTGTTGATAAATCATATGCATTGCCCCAATGTAGAGAGGTGATCACCAATTGGTCTTAGAAATGAAAATTTAAAGGCTCAAGTTGGCTCATCAAAGGATAAAGTATGTATGATAGAGAAATGAATTGCACTCCCTCACTTTGATGCTTCAAGCCTCCACGGGCTGCCACCCGAAACTATCACAAAAGGTTGATGCAAGCACAATAAAGTCTTACCTTAATTTTTTTCTCCAAGGAATCAATCAATGAACCTCCAAATTGCCCTAATGTGGGGTGGTTCCTGATAGGATTATTTTTTGGAATTCTCCCTTCATAGGCTCAAATGGGTTTGCAAAGGATTATTATGTGTTTAGGATAGAGAAAGGAAGACACCATTCATCTTTTCAATCTATGTAATCATTGTAAATGATCCCTACATACATAGATAAAGTTTTTTTTTATCTCACCCTTCCTTCACTCATCACTCAAGTGTATAGAGACGTGTTTGAGTGTGGTTTGCCTCTCAGCTTATGAGTTACTCTAGTTTTATAGGTCTAAATACCCTCATTTGGAAATTCATTTCAATTTCATTAAAATTAGTCCTCATGGGGAATCATAATGTACGTATGTTTCAAACATTTTTCAGTAGCTTCAAAGTTTTTTGAATGAAAATACAAACGAAGTAATTTCGAGGATTTTTGTTGATAGTGCAAGCTACTGATCATTATGACGTGGGAAATTAGAAAGTCTTAGAGTAAGGGATACTTACCTGCCTGCCATAGCTAGCGAAACAAAAATGGTTAAGAGTTAGTATACGTTCTCATGTTTAAAAGAATTGGAATGATACAACTTTTACCCTTGATTATGAATTGTGTATGCCGATAAGTAACCTGTCTCGTGGACTCCTTTTCTTCGTAATCCTTTGATTTGGGTAAGGTCATTTGAGTTATCATCTTTATCTAGGAATTTTTCTTGGCCCTGCAATACAGAAAAAGAGATGTGGATGCATGCATGCATGCATGGAATGCATGTAACATTTTTAATGTGACTTCGGCATCCGCAAGTAATTGGGGCTGATTAGGTCTTCATTTTATTTAAGGATGGTATTTCTTGATAGCGTCTGCATTTACATGATTCCTTAATTCTTATCCATCCATATTCACACGAATCAAGGCATCGCTAAGTAGAACCTTCTAGACTACGTATGGACCTTCATAGTTTGATGCGAACTTGCCCTTAGGATGGCAGACATTCGGAAGCACCTTCTTCAAAACTAATTCCTCGATTGTGAAATTTCTACGTCTAACTTTCTGGTTGAATGATCTAGCCACCCATTTTTGATATGCATAGCCGTGGTAAATGGCATTTATTTCTTTTCATCAATCAAATTTAATTGCTCATGCCTTTGCTAGATCCATTCAGCCTTTGAGAGTTTAGCTTGGGAAAGTATTCATAGGGAAGGGATTTCAACTTCCATGGGGAGGATGGCTTCCATGTCGTATACTAGACAATAGGGCATTGCTCCTATCAAAGTCTAAATTAAAGTTCGGTATGCCATTAATGCATATGGCAACCACTCATGCCATTCTTGAAAGTTCTCTGTGATTTTAGACAGGATCTCCTTGATATTCTTTTTTGCAGCTTCCACAGCTCCATTCATTTATAGACGATAAGGGGAAGAATTAAGGTATTTAACTTTAAATCGATCCAAAAAGTCGTTAACCACCTTATTGTTCAAGTTGGAACCGTTGTCTGTAGTAATGACTTGAGGTGTCCCATACCTTGAGTTGATATCTCATTTGATAAATTTTGCAACAATCATGGTTGCAACATTGGTGTATGAATTGCCCTTGATCCACTTAGTGAAGTAATCGATTGTCATCAAGATAAAATGATGTCCATTTGAAGCTTTAGGTTCATCCGCCTGATCATATTAATTCTCCGCATAGAAAAGGACAAGGCCTCGAACATTTGATTAAGTTCGTTTGGGAGAGTATTGATCTTGTCTCTATATACATGACATTGATGGTAGGATCTCATATGTTGGTTGCAATCAAACTTCATGGTCATCCAGAGTCTCATAATCTTTTTGCCGAGGAGATAACTATTCATGTGTGGCCTGCATTCTCCTTCGTGAATTTTCTTCATGACCAGATTCACTTTTTTGGTGTCTATGCACCTTAATAGGACTAAATCGAATGACTTTTTATATAAAGTCTGGCCACTAAGAAAGAATTTTGTAGCTATCTTAGCTATCCAATAAGGTGGAGGGTATTCACCTTTCAGCAAGTGGTTCTTGATGTCATGATACCAAGGTTGATCATCAAACTCTTCTTCAATCATTATGCAATAAGGTGGTTGTTTAATAATATCAACTCTCAATAGTTTTATGTTTAGGCCTTTTGTCACTTGTAGCATGGATGATAGAGTAGTTAAGGCGTCAGCAAAGTGATTATGAGTTCTCGACAATTATTCGAAATCAATCTCTTCAAATTCCTAATCATTTCTTCTAAGAACTTATGATAAAAGATGAGCTTGGAATCTTTATTTTTTATTCGCTTTGGGTTTGCAAGATGATTAGCATGAAATCTCCATATACTTGTAGCTTCTTTACCTTCATAGTGAGGGCTAGCTATAGCCCTAGGATATAAGTCTCATTTTCAGAAATATTATTGGTGCATGGGAATATCAATTTTGCGGCAATTGGATAATGTTGACCCTTTGAGGATATTCAAATTACCCTAGTTCTAGATCCGGTGAGGTTTATGGCACCGTCAAAATACATTATCCACTTATCCTTGGACAAGTTTGAAACATAATCTTCTGACTTTTCATTACATGGGATATTGAATCCTTAGGCATTTTTTGCCAACATATCTGTTATAGCTCATCCCTTAACGGACTTCTGAGTCGAATTCCTAACGTGAAATTTTATCAGGAGGATTTGTCACTTAGCCAATTTTCCAAGTAAAATTGACTTTTCTAAAAAGTACTTTATTGGGTCATTTTTTGTGACCATCTGAATATGGTGACGGGGGGTGTATTACCTTAACCTATGTAGCACCCATAACAATGCGACGCATATTTTCTCAACTATGGGATAATTCATTTCCGATGTAGTAAACTTTTTACTCAAATAATAAATTGCCTGCTCTTTGCCATCCTCTAAGCTTGTTTGAGCTAATAAGGCTCCCAACGATTCTTGATGAATGGTGAGATATAGAGTTAGTGGAAAACCCGGCACAGGAGGGACCAGTACCAATGGTGAGATGAGGTATCCTTTAATCTTCTCCAGTACTTGATGACATTCGAAATCCCAATTCACCTTGGCTCATTTCCTTAATAGTTTAAAGAATGGCTTTGCTATGTCAGAGAGCTGACAGATAAACGTAGCGATGTAATTCAGCCTTCCTAGTAAACTCCTTATTTCATTGAGAATCATGGAGATTCTGATCTAGTATCGCCTTAACCTTAGAAGGGTTGATTTTAACTCCCCGGTTGCTCACCATGAACTCGAAAAGTTATCTCGGTTGCGCCCCGAATATGCATGTAGTGGGATTCAGCTTCAATTTGTACTTTCGGAGTCGTTCAAACAACTTTCTCAGTACATGGATGTGATCTTCCCCAAGTTTAGATTTCACAATCATATCGTTGACATAGACCTCTATCTCTTTATGCATCATATCATGAAATAGAGCTATCATGGCTCTTTGGTATATTTCCCCTGCGTTTTTCAGGCCGAAAGGCATAATAACCCTATAACAGAAGGCGCCGATGACGTTATGAAGGAGGTTTCAACCTTATCCTTCTCCTTTAGAAGGATTTGGTTGTATCTAGAAAATCCATCCATAAATGAGAATATATCAAACTGGCAGTGCTGTCAACCAAGACATCGATGTATGGGAGAGGAAAGTAATCTTTTGGACTTGCCTTATTCAGATCGTGGTAATCCATGCAAACTCTAACCTTCCCATCCTTCTTTATTACCGAAACAATGTTGGCCACCTATTCAAGATAAGAGATTATAAATCCCACCTTAAGTAGCTTCATTACTTCTTCTTTGATCTTTTTAGACAACTCTGGTTTTGTTCGTTGAAATTTCTATTTCTTAGTGGGGATACTTAGATCAATTGGGAGTGAGTGCTCAACAATGCTGGGATCTAAGCCTGGCATGTCTTCGTAGGGCCAAGAAAATACATCTTGGTATTCTCTAAGGAGTTTGATAAATCGAGAGGCTTCTGATGAAGATAATCTTTCCCCGATCTTTACTTCTTTCAAATTTTCAAAACCTCCCAGATTGACTGTAATTGTGCCATCTGCAGTCAAGGGCTTATATTCCTCATATCGGCTCCAATCTCTTTTAATGTCCTCGATATCATCATCATCTTCTTCGTCAATTCCACAAGAGAAGTCATCGGTATGGTCTGACCCATAGAGTAACCTGTTATGCGTATGAGGGATGATATGCTTGAAATGTTACAAGTGTGGTTTAGTATTATGTGACTACTAATATAGAGGCATGAATTTTTCTTGAAAAAGTATTTGAAAGCTATTTTAAGAAATGAAAGGAAATGGAGAACTGGTCATCATTTCATCGGATGTTTTTGCTCCCCTAAATCATTTAAGAAAACAAGAATCGTATGGCAAATCAGTTCTCAAGCTTTAAAGATTTGAGGTCAAGTATCATTATCAGGCTGATTTGTTATTCCACATATCTTTGACAAAACTTGTGGGAATTTTATTAGATGAAAAATGGACCACATTACAGCATATACTACTTAGACCAACGATCGGAGATCCAAGGTTATTTTACCATGAAAGAAAAAAAATGCAATATCAAGAATCGAATTGCAGAAAAGCATGATGCAAAAATCTAAATGCTGAATTAAAATGTATTAAAGAGAATAAAAAGAAAGGGCCTCTTTACACTGGTGGGATAGAGTCCTCATCAATCTACTCGATGATGATGTTGACAGTGCCTTCTAGAAATGGATTAGACATATCAAGCTCTAGTACATTTTGAATCTTCTCGTTTGCTAGTAATATGGGGCATTTGGAGAAATACTCATCCAGTGAGCTTCCAATCATATTTACTTTACCCTTCTAACCTTTAGAGCCAATGAAGGAGTTAGCTCTGTCTCCTAAATTCCACGGCTCATATGTTAGCCTCTGTCTTGGCGTCTATGATAGCCTTTAGAAATAACATCCAGATTGGATTCACTGGTATATCCCAGATCGGTTCAATATTCGTTAGTATCCAACTGAAGCAATGAGCAAATTCCCTGGCCATATTTTCCTAGATCTTATCTGGGGATAAAACCATATGCCAATAACATGTTTCCAAGTGTTAGAGTATACTTGAAAGGTGTTGGAACTTCTATCATAGTCCTAGTAGGTGCATGCATTACTACCACTAATTTAAGAGAGTGATAACTAGATTCCTCCTTATGCTCTAGCTCTACATATGGGACCGCACTCCTCTGATATGTGGAGAAATTCATTTCTCCATGTATAGTAATTACTTTACCGTCCACCACAAATCGAGCCTTCTGGTGTAAGCTTGAAGGTACCATGCCGGCCATATAAATTGATGGTCTACCCAAAAGAAAGCCAAAGGTGTTGGGGATATCCATAACTTGGAACTCAATGGAGAATTTGACTAGCCCAATTAGGACGTCCAACTCGATTTTCCCCACCACACTCTTTCTTATTCCATCAAAGGCTCTGATAGTCGCCTTAGAAGTGTGGATGAGCTTCTTCATTTAT
This sequence comes from Psidium friedrichsthalianum, assembly GCA_019149425.1. Classification (NCBI taxonomy): domain Eukaryota; kingdom Viridiplantae; phylum Streptophyta; class Magnoliopsida; order Myrtales; family Myrtaceae; genus Psidium; species Psidium friedrichsthalianum. The sequence continues at coordinate 20,903 of JAGVVM010005341.1, forward strand.
AACTCGGTTCCTTAGTGTGGCCAATGCACATATGTTGAATGCGGACCCGTTGTCTATTAATACGTGAGAGACTTGCTTGGCATGACTTTTCAAGGATATATATAGGGCCTTGTTATGAACTCATCCATTTGTGGAAAAATGGTCATTTGAGAAGGATATTTGATCTCTCAGAAGAGTAGATCCAACGAAGTCTTCCAATTGCACCTCATTGATAGTTATGGGTAGATGCACCTCATTTAGTACTTTCATCAATGCATCCTTGTGCTTCTCTGAGTTGATGAAGAGATCAAGCAGTACTATTTGAGTCGGCATTTTTCTCAATTGTTCTATCACACGAACTCTCTTGTCTTCACGATGGACATCATTTTCTCTGCGTCCTCCTTTGACATTTCCCTTTTTTTTGGTTGTCTTTCTCTAGGTGCATAACATCTATTGGATCTCATGATGGCATCTATCTCACATGCGCCATAATCCTAAGGGACAGCCTTGGGATCGTAATCTTCTGGTGGTTAGACTTTTATCACAACTATTTCAATCTTTCCATCATGTTGTGCATCTGTATCCTTTAATTCAAGACCAAATAGGGTAATTACCACATGACTAAGGGCACTATTCTTAGCATCCTCCTAATTGTCTACTTCATCTAGTTTAATCACAAAAGGAGCCTTTGACTCTATCACTGCAATCAACTCATCTTCGTCGATGTCTTCAGAATCATAGTCGCTATATAATCCTTCAAGCGACATCTCTACTGGTTCTGTCGAGGGCGAAAAGCCATTCCACTATCGGCGACCTCTAGTTTGGACTACTTTCATGGAAGTACTAGGCTGGTCAGGACTTTTCTTATTTCTAACCTCATTCTTTCGGAGGATGCTTTCGTGTCTTACCCCAATACTCGTCAAATGTTTGAAAGATTGGAATCCACATGCATATATGCATTCTAAATATTCTTGGGGAAGAGCTTATATGAAAAATTCCACTAGTTCCCTTTCAGTCAAAGGAGGTAAGATTTGCCTTGCCTGTAGCTCCCACCTGTAAGCAAACGCCTTAAAATCCTCGCCCTCCTCTATAGTAATGAGAGCCAAATCATTTCTGGTGATTGTGAATTTTAAGTTGGCCTCAAATCGCCATATAAACTGGTCCAAAAGATCCTTCCAATTTGAAATCCAATCAAGATCAATTGAACGATACCAATGTAAGACTAGACCCATCAAACTGCATTAAAGTTACTTATAAGGACTTGGTCATCTTCATGGTAGCCAACCATCCTATAGAGATAATATGAAATGTGATCCAAAGGGTAATCAGTGCCCCTAAACTTCTGTGAGAATGATATCAACTGATCAGCCTGATAGAGCGCTCATTCTTCTCCTCGGACAACAAGGTCTTTTAGTTCCTACACCATATTGGCTAGGTCTTTAAACTGTCCTTCCAAGTCGGCTAACCTGCGATTTTTCCATTCGATAGTCCTCCACAGCTTTAGCATTTGATGATGTCCTTCTGCATATGGCATATGGACATTATCCACTATCTTGGATAATTCAACTATCATCGAGCCCAAACGGTCCATGCTTCTCTCTATGGTGATGAGTTGCTCTTGGGTTCTTGGATTATCTTCTTTTCTCATGGCATTATCGTGATTTGGAATTTCTTCATTGGTCACGCAGACCCACTCATCATCATTAATTGGATCGTTCATACCGCCCCAACCGTCGGGGACAATTTCTTCAGTTTTAACAAAAAAACTTGGCGAGACTGAGTAAAGCACTCGGTAAGTGTAACCTCGACTATCTTGGCCTAGAGTATCCACTATGTCACCTCTTTTATGGGCCTCCTGTAGAAACTTCTTACTAGCCTCATGTGCCCTTTCACGACGAACTTCTTCGTCATCCAACTCGTCCTCAGACTCTTCTATGTTAGGGTCGCTACAAAGTGTATACTCAAATGGATCCTCCACAAGTTCCCATCGTCAGTTTCCAATTTGAACGCGCCAAAGGACAAATCAATCGTCGAATAGGTACCGCTTGTCATGGAGCCTCCATCTTATCGGGGTGTGCAATAGCTAATTCCAACACTTCTTGTAGTTTGGTCATATCGACCATACACTCCAATTTCTCTAGATCACTTTCATCCCAAATAGCGTTCACCTTGTTATGCTCCGATAGAGGGTTTTGTACCACATTTGGTTCTATCTTATCGAAGTCCAGCACCCCTCCATCTATCAATTCATGTACTTTGTACTTAAGTACGAGACAATTGTCTAAGTTGTGCCCTTTCTCACCCATATGATAGGCATATGATTGGGTCTCATCAAATCTAGAGAATCTAGGTAGATTCCGTCTTGGAGGTTCTATGGTGACTAGACGCCCTTCTAGCAGTATCGTAATAATTTCGACAACGGTCAAGGTAATGGTGTAAAAATCGATGAAGCCTTTCTCTTGGCTTCAAACTTCTTTGAGGCCAACCATGACGTGCTACCTTGAGTGGAGACGGATTCTGGAAATTTTCTCAGCCTTGGCGGGTTTAGTATAAAGGCAATATCGCCTGAATTACCTCACTCCTTTCTGGCCTGGTAGTGTCATTTGAACGATGGCTCTGATATGCGCTTCTCCCTTAAAATCCACTCATGACATTCAGCAACCTTGATGAGGTGCGCAATGGCTTGACATCCTGTGGTGTTCAGCTTCTCAAGTATTCATAGGGTAACATTTTTAAGAACAGATCCACTAGCTCTTCCCTCGGGATTATTGGTTTGACTTGAGTGGCCATCACTCGCCATCTCTAGGTGAAGGACCGCATTGACTCATTTTTCCTTTTAGGGTCCTTAATAAGTTTTTTCTGGTTGGTACTATAGATGTGTTAAATTTATAATGGTGTAAGAATTTTTCTGCTAGATCCTCCCAACTATCGTAATCCTTCATGTCTACCTCAATAAACTTGGCCAAAGCGATGTCGGCCAAGTTTTCCTAGAAAAAGTTCATCAAAAGTAGGATATAATCGGAGTAATGCGCCATCTTGTGCAAGTAATACTTCAGGTGTGCTCGGGGATAGTCTATCTCATCGTACTTTCGAACGAATTCGGGTTCTTTATAGCCAACTGAGACTTTTATTTTTGTAAATAGCGAGATTTTGTTAAAACGCTCCAATTCATAGCCTTGGCTACTCAAGCATTCTTCAATTTTTGCTAATCTTCTCGCGCCTTCCTCGTTCTTGGCATGGGTTTCTCTTTCTTCTCCATTTCCAAGTCGATTACAATTGGTGGGGTTTTAGGGAGTACTTCCTTATTGGGGTTCAGTACTCGCTATCTGATTGGCCTCCAAGTCAGTGGATGAGTTGGATGTGCAGTTGGATTATATTCAGGTGCATTAGGGTATTTTTCTTGCGTGGCGATCATCATTGCCTTCATCTCTACGACCATGGCAGCTACCATGTTCATCTGCGTCTTAAGATTGGTCACCCGAGGAGTTAGCTCTTCGTGTTCCATTCTTAGCCTTTTTGTCTTACTGCGAGTTCTCGTGATTGCAAACTATCACTTGGTTTCCAAATAGTAAGTTAGGAACCAAATAATAGAGAGATGAGATGCAGAAATTTAAAACCTCCTCAATATCATGTTCACATGCGGTTAATGTAAAGAAAGGCTCGATCATGAGCCTTAACCTCATGCAAACGGTCTTTCTCCTCATTAACTGCAAATGAGCATGCTATTAAGAAGGGATATAACCCATGATAATCGTTCCTTGTTAGATCAAGAAAACCATGATGAATGAGCATATATGAAAATGATATGAGTTTGTTACAACCGAAGTTTCTCAAAGATGTTTAAAAATGATAACATCCATTTATTAAAACTAAATGGGGAAATTGTCTATGCAATCTGAAGGCGTTTAGAGGCTAAGGCATCCTCAAGATCTCCTGATCTCTCCGAGTTCCACATGTGAGGATCTTCATCTTCCTCAGATGGTAGCGATCCCATATCTTCTAGTACATATGGCTTTACTCCAAGTGGATGTGGGATGATATAGTCAGTTACGTACGGCTCCAACGTAGACTATCGGTACTCTTTGAATAGCCTGATGTATTCCTTGGATGCATGGTGAATGTTCATCTCTTCATCTAGGTAATGTGGCCATTCTACCACTTGCTGGAGGAAGTTCTTCAAGGCGTGGATTATGAGGTCAATCTTAGCTTGGTAGAGTATCTTAGTCTCCTTGGTAAGCTCGCCTCCTGGTAAGTCAAAGGAAAAAATTCCATGATATACAGCTGGCGGGACCTCCTGTAACATGTAAAACTATCTTACTACCCTGATCGGATAGTATGCGATTCCACCCATGTAACCTAACAGGGAGATAAGATTCCCATCTATACCAGTTATGCAAGCCTCTAATATCATGGGTCAGGTAAAATGCCACGTAGCTACTTTGGCTCTAAGTCTTCAAGTCGCTTGGTCTATTCCTTGATAGATAACTTTGGAATAGAAGATTGACATTTCAAAAAGGATCCAAGTGGATGGATGTGTCGGCTGATCTCATAACATCCGATATGAAAATCAAATTTTTGATATGTGAGGTGAACCACATATAGAAAAGGCCATTGGAAGCTTTAAAAAATGCCCCTTTGGGCAGATTGAAAATGATTGGGGAGAGGAAAGTGTCAGCTAAGATCATATAAGAATAATTCCAATGGTGGAATACTTGTTGGGCAAGGTGGACCATGGAAGGATCAAATACGGTCCCAGAAGTGGGGAAGAGGACGAATGCAAATAAGGCTAAAATGAATACCCTGGCTGACCTAAGACCAGTATCAATTGGAAGGGATGAGTAATTGTTATGGAGGAATGAAATGGTGAACCTACCAGAATTGGATTTGAGGATCTTATCAATTTCGAGAATTTTGAGACAAAGGAATTTGGGTAAGGCTAGGATGGAATCCTTCCCCAACAGTGGTTGCACAATATGTTCATCAAAGTCTACTCCAATGATAGCGGTATACTCTTCCAAGGTAGGTGGATCTCCAATCCTTGAAAGTCGAAGGTCAAAGTCTCTGAATCCCAGAACCTCGCAAGAGCTTAGATGAGGGCGGGCTAATAATCCACTATGATGAGCTCTACTAGGCGCCCTAAACATTCCTCAACGTATGCTTGATTGTCTGGATTGAGGCAGCTCCACCATGTTGAGAGCTCTTTACGTGGGATCGGAATGACCTTGATATCTGATCTCCCTATCTATTTTGAATGTGTAGAAAAACATGCTAAAATTAATTACCACGGGTTATAATGCAAAATGAATGGGGATGCGGTAAAAATGTGACGAAAATGCACTAATTCAATTTCATATTTTCTTTGATGAAATAAGAGTTAAACACTTCTATTTAACCAAAAGAAGTCAATTAGAGAGCTTTAATCCAGATTTCTCTCAAAAGAATTTATGCAATTGGTTAGAATCACTCAAATAATTAGAATGAAAGCAACTATCACACCTATCTACTAAAATCTCTAGAGGAGTTAAAACAGCACAAATACAACTCAAAAGATCCCTAGTACATCAGATCGAAAGGGACGAGATAAAGAGGATCCCTGTATCCAAAATCTAAAATTTGGAAGCGAAATCTAATGTAAATAAGTGTGGTAAACACTAAGGATGCCCTAAATTAGGTCTAAAGTTGTCTGGTTAAAACTGAGATCCTTCGTGCCGGCACATGCACCCATCCATCTCGGAGTCATTGGACGATATTGCCAAAGGTCATATTTGGACAAGGTATTGGCCTTTTCGGTGTTACCTTCTTGTCTGAAGATGAGTAAACATTGGATATTGTCTTGCTAATCCTTCGTCTCTGCATTCCTTTGGTGGCTCGGTCGAATTTCTTGGATAACGACCCTCTAAGTACCATTCTCGTGGTGTGTGGTTTTCTAATCACGAGAGGACGCCAAGCTCTTGTCTTCACTTTCTAAATGCAATGATGCTTCTTAGCCTCCTGAATTCTGATCCATTCTTTGACTTCGCGGTTGATTTCTAATCCACTCAACTATGTTGGAATGCAGGAATCCCTTAAGTGAAGGAGATTACACCCAGCGATCTCCCTCTTATGAGCGAATCGGAATGCTCTAATTGACTCTATATCAGTGATGTTGTGGCTTTGAATACCCTATCGCTTCCTTGCGAACACCTCGGGAACTACTAATTGATTTGGGAAAAACCATTCTCTATTCTAAAAATGGCTTTCAAACCAATCACTTGGATAATTTTTTATGATGCATGATATGTATGGTATGTAGAATTTAAAATGTATATAAATCAATTACAAGTAGAAAGGTATGAGGACCTTACCAACCAGACCTTTCTTTTTGTTCAGGTATACTAACTGTCCAATTCATATGCGCATGAGACAAGTGGAGATTTAACTCTAGAAATCAAAAGAAAGGACAGAGTATGGACCTAAAAGACTCCCACTATCTGACTCGATAACTTTTACCCACAAATACAATCAAACATCAAGTGGGAAGAATCATCAATTTAGACAGCGAATGGGATTAAATATGGTCAACCCAGGTGCAATTAAACGCTAGAGCTTTGAATATCGATCCCTATCTATGACGACCTAAGGAAGGTATTTCACGGCTAGGTTTAGGTACTTGTGTGTGTGAGTATCGTGATCCTCAGAATATGCAAGACATGCATAACATTTGATGTCAAAACATTACTTCAATATTGTGGGAAATAAACAATCAATCTCAAACTCCAACCCGCACAAAACATGTTAGCAATCACTCTACCTCTCATAACTCCCATCTACAAAAACATTTAACACATGTGATTAGGTGACTTATCTCATCTTCAAGAGCATATGTAGAAAAATACATTAGAAAACACCAAACAACTTTAAAAAAAAGGCTTAAGTCCTCTAAAGGTTTAAAATCAAGTCCCTAGCGAAGTTGTCAGTCTGTCGCAACCCTCCCTCGAGGGGAGGCTAATGGATTACATTTTGGGATCTCACGCGCTCGATTATGGCTATCACGAGATTGGATCGAAAGGCGCGGGCCCTCCCAAACTCATACCAAATCGCATTAGGAAAATTTAAAATCAAGATTGACCTTAGTATGGTTGGGTACCATGTGATTAGTGTACATGCTATCGGAGTCGCCACCAATCATTTGGAGGGTATGATTGGAAATCCTATCAAGTGATTAGGAGAGATCGTTCAATTTTGTGAAAACCAGAGAAATGAGTTCGGGGACTTAGTTACGTTGGCTCGTCAGTCAACATCATTTCAGTACCTAAATTGAGTGATTTCCTAATCTATAAAGCTCATGTAGATGCTTTTTGGGTGAGGCAAGTCCTAAAAATCTATAGGGTGCATGCAAGTGAGATTATCTATCCTATCAATCACAATAATCAAAATAAATGCGCAGTTAAGGAATCAATGCATGCGGAGAAATCACATCAAATCAAGTTGAAGCAAGCCTAGAGAAGCCCTAAATGCTTAGAGAATGTACCAATTAAGTTCATTGGTGATTTGGAAAGATTTTGGTCAAATTGGCCAGAGGACTAAAATGGTCATTTTTCAAGACTCAAGAAGTCAAATTTATGAAAATAGGTCAAACTAGTTGAATGTGGTCATTTCCTATTTTTTTTCACAATTTTTGTGAATTTTTCCAAATTTTTCTGATTTTTCTGAAATTTTTTTAATTTTTTAGTGATTTTTAGGGATTTTTCCTATTTTTCTAATCTTCTGATTTTTGTTTATATTTTTTGAAAATGTTTTATTAATTTTTAGACAGAGGTGGAGTTGTCCCAACCCACAAACCCAATGACTTGGCCCAAATTCATGCGGGTTTGAACCAATTCTCTAAACGACACAGTTTTTTATTTTTTGATTTTTATATTTTTTAAATTTTTTATCCTTTTCTGAGAATTTTTATCCTAGGCTAATCCTACAGCTCAGGGTTTCCCACATGGCTAAGTCACAACCTTCGGATCAGACAACTAAAATGGACTGCTCAGATTTCAACTTGACTAAATCAGGACCGTTCTACTGGATCACTAATATCTACGGCCGAGATCACATCCTAGACTAAATGCTAACCGTCCAAACAGCATACCAGATCTGATTGTTGACAAAAACAAATAGACTTAATCCTAGCCATTAGATTAGAAAACCAATTATCAAATTTTTGAAAAATCCATTGTAATTCGAAAATTGATTTTTTTATTTCAAAAAATGTCACATCAAGACAAGTGGCACCACCCCCACCGTTCGATCTATTTTTTATTATTCTATTTTGAAAAATGTTGCAACTGTTTAAGCTGACGAGGCATCCACGTCATCCTTTGACTAGGTCAACATGTTGACATAGCATCTGATGTGGCTTGCTGCGTCAGCACCATGTCGGATTTTGACCTAGTCAACATGTTGACTGGACTTCGTCTTCTCCCCCAGGCTAAAGTAAGACGGACGACCGAAGCTCACCGACGACAATCTAACGGCGAAATCTTAACCAAATGGAACGAGATCAATTTCAATCAATTCATTTGAGTATTCTCTGCTACATATTAAAAACCTAGCCCTAACCATCAATAGGATTCACAGATATCGAGCTTGAATAGAGTATAGCAATGGTGGCTTAATCGCCCAAATCAAAGCATAGCTATTTGATTCTTTCCATAGGCAACATCACAAGGAGTTTAGAAGACTTAACTTGAGCTCCAATTGAGCTCTCGATCACTAGATTAGAGTAGCCAAGTCGCGACAGTCCAATGAAGGTAAGAGCTTTCAAATGAAGACTCACACACTACAAAAATGAAGTGCGAATATGCTTAGTGATGTTTGAGGAGTAAAATGCACAAATAAAATGTAAGAATCATAGCCAGATTAAAAATCCGCCATTGGAGCACCGAGCTGAGCTTGAACCTGTGGCTCACCTTTTTTTGGTGTCGACAAGCTCTGAAAATAGTATCGATCGCTCCCTTGAAGCTTAGGTGAACTTGCTGAAGTGATTGTAGGTTTGGATTTGCTCTGGATTACCTTAACCGAGCTTCCAAAATTGTGAGCTTGAAGCTCTGGCTATGGCGAACATAAAAACCTCTCTGTCATGTCCCAAACCCATGAGCCACGCGACATCTCTGTCATACCTGTACGATTGATTGGTCAACAACCACGACGGCCTACGAAACTCATCATAAACCAAACAACCTTAGAGTTCCTACCACAACAGAAACGAATTCCTCCCAACATATAGATAGGAAAGGGGTAGAGAGGGATAGTCCAGATAATTACAACAAACCACTCCTTATATTATATCATATACATAGTTCAAAACTTTCACCACCACTTGAAATCTCATTGCTCGACCTTTACATCAAAAAGGGCCTTAGGTCGGCAATTTCTCCCTCCAACTACAAGCAAACTATATAAATTTTTACAAAAGGGCTCTTACCTCAATCCTACTCATTGTCATTCGTCTCACCATCTGGTCCAGGGAAAGATTGAGTCGCAGTACCAATATCCATTGAGATCCCCAGTCTTACTGAAATGTCATTCATTGCAGGGTTCGGGGGTCTGAAAATAAGGGTAATCACCAATGAGAATAAATCTTATTAAGCTAACCTCTAATCCCTTCTCAGGACACCAAACTCCTTAGATTCAACTCTCAAGTCTCAACTCAGGTATTCAAAGCCACAAGGCCATAAAATATCAAGGGCAATTAATGATAAAAAAGAATTTGCCATAAAATGGCCAACCATAAAAGCAATACCAAACCAGGTCCAATCCAGGACCACAATATCAGGATTTCAAATAACAGCCAATCAATGGCTCGATATAAATAATCAGACATTTAAATCAAACACGTCTAATCCAGAACAATCAATGCAAATACATATGCATGCACGCTCAATCTTGAGCCTCAGCTTCATAGCAAATTTGACTCGTGTCATATAGGCGCATCGCTTCGACCCGCGTATCATGCACATCAAGTTCGTGCCTCAACCCGCGTAAACTACCGCCTCAGGTTGACACCTTATCGCTCTAGCTACCCCGCGTTAAATGCATTAGGGCGCACGAGGTTGCATATTTTGCCTCTAAGGCTACATTTTCTGCTTCTGTACCTACATATTACGCCAAGTCACATTATAGTTACATATTCGCCAAGTCATCAATGATATGCAATTAAACGCATGAAAACCGTCGCACACGCCATCCAAGCAATAAAATCAACCAAACTAATTTGGGAAAAATTTTCGGCCAGGTATATTAGGCCACCTTTCAAAACACATTCCCAAATATTTCAATCCACATGGCCGATACAATGATCAAACCAATCAATCTATTTCACGTGCCCAATTTTATTAAAAATGTCCAATTTCTCACGTGAGACTTAAAATAACCAAATAATTAATTTCAAACATATGTGAATAATTCTCAAATATTATTTTGAATATGAACACGGCCCCCAAATATTTGAAATAGTAATTTAAGATATTGTTTGGGCCTGATTTTGTATAAGATGCTGCAAAATATATTTTTCGGTATTCGAACCACACGGGACCCACAAAACTTGTCATTTTCAAATCAAAATCAAATTAGGCAGCATGTGAACAGTATTTTTGGGTCATGAACAGTGACTTCCAAAATACTATTTGGCACGTTTTTGAATTAAAGTCCCAAAAATCCATTTTTCGGTACTCGAACCTCGCGGAACCCACATCAACCACCACCAACAGCCTAAATTCGACCATAACAGCAATATATCAAGCCCAAATAATATACCACAACCTCGTCATAGAATCAATTTACACAAATACGCCAATTGCGGCAATTTTCCTTAACCCGATTTACCTCGAATCAGACCCTAGAGCTAGTCCACAACATGCTTAAGATCCTAATTAAAGATTAGAGAATTAACTTACCACGACAAAGCAGAAACGAAGCCGAAGGAGCAGCTGGAATGACGACGGCATGGCAGCAACCAGTGGCGCACGGCGGATGGCGGTGAAAACCGGTGGAATCGAAGCTAAATAAGGCTAAACTGAGGCCCAAAAATCAAAAATTGGAAATCTGAGATAGATGCATCGATCGAAATGAAATCGCTTGAACGGAGACTCAAACGACATCAGATTGGAGCGAAACAAATTAGAAAAGACCCATCTAAGATCGAACTATGACATATCTAAAAATCACGAAATTCCAAAGGTCAGATTTTCGTCGGTGGCCAATGAAAATGGGCAGCAGAGGCGGCAGTAGCAATCGAGAGAGAGAGAGAGAGAGAGAGAAAGGTAATGTTAGATATTTATAATTTCAAAGCTCAATTATGTAAGTTACTATTCATCGAAAGCACCATAAAGTTGAACGAATTGACTGATTGTCAGACTATCAGTGAATTTTAGATTGATAAAATTTAGACACCGATAATTGGGTCAAACTTGGTCAAAAAAAGTGATCGACAAGACACATCTCGAAATTTGTGCAAATTCGGGTCCGATCGAGGCTCAAACGGGACTGATTTGGCTCAACCGCGATTGGAAAAAGACACAAAACGTTGCTGAACAATTTTTCTAGTCTCGCTAAAAATACCTCTATCCTCTAGCCATGGATTCTAGTACAAATCAGGGGCAAGATAGAAAATTTTCAATTTTGTCTTTTTGCACTTGGCACTTCGAGACCAATTTGCCTATTTCACGCCTTTTTAGGCAATGTCGAAATTCACAATTGTGACACTCATAAGAGTCGATTGTCCTATTTCAGAACTTAACTTGCGGCCTCATTTCATAAGATGGTAACTTTAAATAAGTTCTCAAACTAATAGATGGCTTTTAGGAGTCACACGTATCGACCATTTGATCTACGTACTTATAATCCTAGCTAGCATTTCCCTTTCGATTAGTTATCTCGAAGTGATCAGTTTCGAGTGAGATCCATTTATAGTGCCTCTATGAAATAACCATTGTATATTCAAATTCTAAAAAATGGTTGAATTTCAGAATGTCACACTCTCGATCCTTGCTCCCCTTCTCTCTCTATTCTATTAGCTTCCCCACACCAGAATGAAAAAACCCCCTTGATAAAGACGCATGGAATCTATTATATACCTTCTCAAAATTATTTTGTGCGCGCGAGGATATCCATCAACTTGAATAACTCGTGATCACATGTGACTTTGGGTCGCCGAAGGTTGGACGGAAGTTAGAATTCTATCCAACGTCATCAGACCTTTATTTGAGCACAAAATAGCCCAAATTTTGGTGAATGTTGACTTTTACAAGTTTCAGCATTGACTGAGCTCACTAGAGTTCCTTCGGCCACCGTAGGTCATGAAAGGGGAAGTCATGGCCAACAAAACCCACTCTCAAATACCTTCAATCGTGGCTGATTCATCCTCCAAATTGACTATTCAATCTCAGCCAAGGAATGGAGTTTGAACCTGCAAGATAGAGGGAAATGGGTAGGAAGATGGTTCACCGGGTCTTGGGTCGAGTCTGGTTTGACTTGATTGACGTAGTTAACTAAAAATGCGAAATTGACCCCCAAAAAATGCAAGTTTATCCAATTAAATCGTAAAATTGATTTCTAGGGCATGAATTCTATTGGAAAATGAATTTTTTTTCCAAAAATTTCTAGGGATTTACATAAAAGCCCTAATTTTCAAGTTTGACCCGAGGACCCATTTTGCAAAATCCAAAACCTAGATGGCCCCTTTTTTTGTACAAAAACTACTGTCGCCAATGGATTCAGAAGGAAAAAAAATTAAGGGGGTGACATGCCCTAATTTTCTATTTAGTTACTAGAAAATTTTTAATTGAATTTTATCTGTTTTAGGGACTAATTTGCAAAAATCAAAATAGCACTTTTGGGCCTTTTCATGAAATTTGATAATTCCATGAAATCTTAGATTGGGATTAAATTTTTGGAAATAGAGGGGACTATCACGACTCAAAAAATGTAAAAATGGAAAAATAAAGGACTAAAGTGAAATTTTTAGAATTTTTGGTAATTAATCCAAAATGTGATTAAGTTGGTAAAATACAATTCTGAAATAAACTTTTCAAATTTTATTTGGCCGAAATGAAGATAAAATTAAAATAGAATTACTGACTATTTTTTATATTTTTTGGCCTCAAATGCTATTTTTTTGTGAATTTTCAAGTATTTTTCTAATTTTTGAAAATACTAAAAAATTGAGAAATTATTTTTTATTCAAAACTTATTTCCTACACGTGGACAAGGTCCCCAAAAGGGTGATTTTTCAATTTTCTAATTTTTTTCTTGATTTTCTATGAATTTTCGAAAATAAAATGCTGAACAAATATTGAAAATATAGAAAAAAAATCAATTTTTGGTCAAAAATGGTTTTCTATGCTTGGACAAGGTCCCCAAAATTGATTTTTCAATTTTTTGTATTTTCTAAAAGTTTCTAAAAATAAAATTGACTATAAATCCAATGTCAACAAGCATCGGTCTAGAACAAGCTGCAATCGGCATCCATCCAACTGTGTGACTCTAAACTCTCGCCGGCACAAAATATCGGATAACCAATAAGCCGTGTACTTTCGAACTCCCACCGACATGGACATATCAGGCATCATCCCCAAGTGCCCTCGGGTGACAATTTACATCATGTGATCATAGGAGCACACCAAACATCATGCCAGTTTATATCTTCGCATTTAGTCCAATGCAAAACATGGTCGTGTGCACAACTCAACTGATTGTAATTTTTCATACTTCAATATACAATAAAAAATTAAGACATGACTATAGAGATGTGCATGTATTGTCAAACTTCATATTCCTCATTTTTATATCTTACTGAATTTTTTGAGCATGAAAACATAATAATCTGGCACTATCTCGTAGCATGTCCTTAATTACATATCCACAAATTCATTCTTCGATATAATAGTTTAATCTCAAACATAGGTGATTATTAACAAGTCCATATATGTTCAAGGGCACATGACAATCACTAAATTATCACTAAATAATCACCAAATAATAACCAAATAATTATTATTATTTTTCTGACCTAGGTTAATTAATCCGACTATAATTAATTAACCTAACTACAGTTAATTAATTCATTGACGATTAACTAATCCACCTTCAATTAATTAACCCAACCATGATTAATTAACTTGGTCATGGTTAACAAAAAGTAACTATGGTTTAATAAGGTAACCATGGTTAATATTAAAGTGACTATGGTTAACGATAAAGTGACTATGGTTAATATTAAAGTAACTACAGCTAAGTAATCTAA
>JAGVVM010005342.1:0-31405 GCA_019149425.1 Psidium friedrichsthalianum
AGGATCATGTCTATATAGAATTGCTCGATATTCTTTCGTGGCTTTGTGGCCACCATTATTTGGAAGGGCTAAGAAATAATATCCTCTTCAGTGAATCAAGTTCTTATGTGCCAATCGCTTCAAGAAGCACCTCATGCAATCTGCACAGACAAAGCTATTGGTCCCTTAAGCGTGGTTGACATACTCGGAACAGAAAGTGCACATTGCTGGGAAACTCATCACCCTCTGTGCTTGACTACTTTTGCTACTGTTGTTTGGTGTGAGATGCTGGATTCTTTCCCCATTGGACGCTGTGGTGGTGGCGGCTAACTTTGAGGCCGATTCATTAGACTGGTTAGCTTCCTTCTTGGAGCCTCAATCGGGAGTCTGCTTGAGTCCCAGTCGAGTCTCGCGAGTGTCCTGCTGGCTGCTGTGCGGTCTTGGGCGTATACTGTGGCGTCCTCCTTGAGTGACTGATTGTCTTCCGCCAACCTATTTGCTATCTTTGGTGTGTGTTTTGTTGTAACCTCTCCTCTGCTTGTTTCTGTCTTCTATTGGCCCCTGATCCTCTACGTTGATGTTTTGCTATCTCAGAGCCATCAACCTGGGTACCTGAATGTTGTGGGAGCGGCTTCGGTGCTTGCTGGACTTAAGATGCCTGTTTTTCTCGACCTTACCTTACAAAAAATACTATGGTGCATCTTTGATCATTGTGTCGCCTTGGGAAGACCTGTTGGGAGCCCAGTATCTGCCTTTTGAGGACGCTGCGGTTAATGCTGTTAGACTGTGTTTGTTATGGCCTACTTCTAGGCTCCGGCCGCTGTGCTCAGGCCTTTATGTCTGTATATTTTGGGGTTTGTTTTTTTGCTATAACCCCTCATGTTCTCAGTTGCCCTGAAAGCTTTGCTGCTGGCCCGGTGACTTGAAGACTCTAGGCTGGGTGGTCGATAGAGTACTGTGGTGCTGCTTCCTGCCGCATGGCCGAATCCATGTGCGTGTCGCGTTTAGGGCCTCTGCTGTTATTGCTGCTTGGGTTAGATACCTGTTTTGTTTGTTGTTTTTGACTTGTTTTATTTCGGGCCCTATGGGTGGTTGGCTGTTGCATTTTTTCTAATTTTTGCCCTTTCCTTTGGGTTGTTTTTCTTGCTTTTGTCTTTTGTTTGGCGCTACACGCCTTGCACCTCGAGACATCGGGACTTTGGAAACCCTGGTACGCGAGTTCGTGTCGAAATCGCACCTTTTGAATTTGTGACTGTGATTAGCTATATATTTCTACCTACCAAAAAAAAAAAACCTTAATGGTTAGGATTTAATTATTACCAGAGGCTTAGAGATGAAAAGGTGAGACTCACATGAGGCAGATAGTACACTGTATTATGGATCGAATGGATTAACATGCTTTCGACTCGTTTGAGTAGCGACCATTGACTGAAGTCTAAGTATTCAATCTCGAAAATGATGGTCACCTATAAAATTTGAGTGTCGATACCATGAGGGACCCGTGAAGCCGATGATCTGTGAATGAGCAATGATGATAGTGAGACGCTAGGTATGAGCTAAAGTTTTAAAATAAGTGGTATGCAAGGCAAGTGGGAAAATTAAGGATATCCATGCACTGCGCCAGTCTTTAGCATCAAGGCAAAAGGTAGGGACATGTTGCATGCGAGAGCTTGTTCTTAGTTCTAGCTTTAGGTACGGTATGAGCTCGACAGGAGGTAATTTAAGGTATACCAAACAGACTAGTAGCCTTGCCATGTAATTTGATGTCATGATTTGGTGAGACGATTGGCAAGTTCCTAGTGTTAAGAGGTGGGCTATCTAAGGAAATGAGATGAATGTTTTGCTCTCGAGTGATGCCATATGGATTAACGATCGTAGGGATTGAGTTTAGAGCATCCCTAGCATTGGTTAAAGGGTGTAAACTAGAGCTGTGACCAGATGAATTCGTGAACATTAGTTTGGCGAGGACCTATGTTGAAGATTACGATTGTGAGATATGAAGATTCCCGAAGAGTGGGACCAGAGGTAATATAATAGTTGGCTAGCGCGATCGAGCAAATTGAGAGAGGATTAAGGACCATCCAAAGTCACGAAGAAAGTTAGATGGATAGGTGGCGCAAACCTTTGGAATCTTAAATGTGAACTTTGCGCACCCTCGATCATGAGATCGATAAGGTGGATGGTGAGGTCGTATATGTGAGAGAATTGATACGCAGGTAGCATAGAGAGGAGCAAGTCTAAGGAGTACTATGAAATGGAAATGGCCGTTTGGGAAAGGTAGAGAAAAAGATAAAGCCGAATGTTCTCTTGAGTTGTTTAGTGAGATGCCTCTAGTGAGAAATGTCAAAGTGCCTTGAAGTGTGGTGAAAGTTGAGTGACTGTGATTTGTACCTCCATTGTGATCGGAGAGGACCCCTGTTGTGTGATTAGGGTGGTTTATGATGAGACCCACACGAGCTAGTTGGCTAGCGATCTGATAACGTCGTGGTGGGTGTGAAATGTGCTTTGTTTGAAAGACCGTAACCAACAGAATCCCAGGCATGGCATATGGAAATGGCATCAAGGAAGGGCTAAGGTGCATTATGTCCTACATTATAATGGAAGCTCCGTTTAGTAAAAACGAGATAGACGCTCTGGTCTTGAAATGTACCATATGGATAGGCAAGAGTGAAAATCGAACTGGATTCGTTCATAGGAAATTATTAAGGCACTACAGGTTGGGATTACCAGTTGGATCCAGGAATATCTGAGTCGATAAGGATTCCTCCGAACAGTCAAGGTAACGGGATGTAACGATTAAAGAAGACGAGTGATCAAAGTGCACAGTGAAGAGGTAATTAGGCCACATAGTTGAAGAAAGTAATGGCCATGAGAATATTATACTGATGGAAAGGAAGTGAAAGGCAAGCTTCGAGGATGAAACTTTTTAAGGGGGGAAGAATTGTGACATTCTGGATTTTCGACCCATTTTCGAAATTTTTAAACTGAATGGATATATTTCATTGAGTGCTCTAGTCAAGTCTTACTTAGAACTAGCTACTCCAAGATGGCCAATTAAAGGGAAAGGCTACCTAGGATTTCAAAATACGTGGACCTGATTAGTCAATATGTGTAATTCCTAAACAGCTGCCCGTTGGTCTGAGAATTCGACAAAGTCGTTATTTAATGGACTTGGACACGAAATGAATTCTGATCTTGGACAATCGAATCCTCATGAATATTACAATAGAGGTTTGGATTTAGTCACAGTTGAATCGTCAGTTAATCAGTCAGTTTGAGAACGTCGCGAAGCAAAACGTGAGTTGGATTTTATCGATTTGTCCCGGGTCTACGCTAAACTCCCTAGATCATGGGTAATTATAATTATGGTATTATGAGCGCGTCAGTTTAGCGAGGTTATTAGTCTGCGTTCGTTCGTGCTTGGTGCCAATCAGTGCATTTGGCACGAATCTCGAGAAAGTGTCTTATCGAAGGTCCCATCAATCAATCATGTTTTATCTATCAAATCAAATCAAATCTAGTCATTTCAAGATCAATCATGTCAAGTCATTCAATCTATCAAAGTACACATCAAATCTAAGAAACCCCATCAACTATTCTCACATAACCCCACTCATTCCTTCTTAAACTTTTGTCTTATTCTCATGATAATGTAAGAACACTCTCTCCCTCCTTCTTTTCCCCCTCATTTGGCCATCACCTCCCTAAACTCTCTCTCCTCACTTGCCCGAGCTCTCTCTACTCTCTCGATTCCTCGCTCCGCCGCCCATGTTGTCACCGTTCGCTGTCCACCGCGCCTCACGCCACCACCCCACCTTCCTCAGCTTCGTCTCCCCTTGGCAAGCTTCCTTGGTCTTGGTTTCATCATTTTCTTGCCTCGAAACCTTCGTTCCATCCCCGATCAACCGCGCCCATCATCCTCCTCCACCGTTTGTCGATTTCGCTCCGACGAAACTCCAGCCTCATGGGCTCGTTCCTTATGCTTCCTAGGCCTCTCTAACTCATTGAACAACCATTTTTAGGCTTGGGAAACCCTTGAAGACCACCGGATCAGCCCCCACCACCGTGCACCCTCTCGGCCGCGAGCTTCCCCTCCCGGCCGTCGTGCGTTTCGTCGTCGTCGATGACACTCGAGTCTCATTCTTGGTAAGCACATCTCCTAAATCTAGCCTAGGAATGTGGCACGTGAATGGTTAGGGTTTTAGGATGCTTAATTCACAGAGAAAAGTTAGAAAATGGGCTAGCTTTCTTAAACCGGGTTAGATCGTGCAAGGTAAGGACTGATTCATTGGCTCATGGGTTTCGCTCGTGTCACGAGGAGAATGTTCACGGGCTGAGATGATGAGGTTTGTTAAGTGATTTGGGTTATAAAGTTGATTAGTGTGCGAAATACCTAATTTGGGCCTAAATGAGCAAGTTAGGTTCGAGGTGCTTAGCGTATGTTTTCATGCAAGACCCATTGGTTTATATTCACGAGGTTTAGGGTGCTGTCTATGGGGTGTTCGATGTGAAATTTGTGAGCCTTAGAATAGTTTGAGAGCCCTTGGGCGTGGTACTAGCTTGAAATAAGCATATAGAGACTTATATTTGATTAATGCTTATATTCTGACAAGTTTGATGATTGGTTTATAAATAATTGAGCACATGCCCTTGAGAAACATGTTTTGCCAATCATTGTGACATGCCATGTTACGCGTTCACATCTTATGAAATGCCTAAAAAATGCATCGTTATGCCAAGGTGAATTGCTTGTTATTGTTGTTACGAATGATACATGTGGCATACGAGATATGAATCGATTGATATGAGAAAATGACATGCATCATGTGCGATGAGATAAAGGTGAGGATAGCCCTGATGCGTGTTTACGCGAGAAATTTGGAGCGATAAGTGTGCCGACCTGATGTGCCTATATGACACGTGTCGAGGCACATTGCGCTCTGATACGTTTGACGCAGCGTAGCTGGAGTGATAAGGTGCCGGCCAGAGATGCCTATATGACACGGGTTGAGGCACGGTGCTAACCTGAGGCGTCTCATACGCGAGTGAGGCACAGACCTGATGCATACGATACGCGGGTCGGACCTGATGCGTTTAACGCGGGTCAAGTGGTATTTTAATACCGAGCATTGAGCATTGAGCATTGAAGCATGGGATACATGAGTGTCAGACCTGATGCGTTTAATGCGGGTCAAATTAAATCTCGGTTGAGTGAACCGTTGATTTATATCTGGCAATGATTATGGAACCGTGGCACGCTTTATTTATCATTCCTATTATGTGGATTCGTTTCATATATGCATGCCTGTTAAATCGATCTGGATTTGTGCACATTAAGCTCTATTGGTGATACTATTGGAATCATTAGAGGGAGAGCACCGATTTGCCCTAGAACTGTATGTTAAGGCCGAACCGACGAGCGTACCACACCCTACGCTAGACTTAGGAGTGAGCTTACTGAGTCTTCGACTTATTGGCATTGTTTGCCACCATTTTCAAACCCCGACCGTAGAGATGAGCATTCTACCTATTCATTTTGGACTTCTCGTGGAGGTGGAGAGTAATGTGAGGCATTTTGCTAAGGCTGATGGTTCTGTGTGGGCTAGGCACATTACTACTATTTGAGTAAACGATGGGGGACCACTATTGATACCCCATTGGTATGAGGCATGGAAGGTCATTAGGGCTTTGGAGTTTAGAGGTTCAGTGCGAAGTTTGGACGTACTGATCAAGGAGTTGGGTGAGCGTTCCTTACTCACCTGGTCACTTTTGGCGGAGAGGTCGTCGATCCGGATCTGAGCGAGCAGTTACCTTTAGAGGGACAAATGGAGATCGATGGCCATGATGAGGGCGATCCCATGGATATTGAGCCATCATCCCCTAAGTACGAGGAGGAGTCTGACCCGAGGAGCTGCCTTGGCCGTCAGACTGGAGCGACACTGACCAGGAGTAGGTCCCTAGGTTGATGTACCCTTTTGAAGCGTGGGATTAGCGAGTGTTGTACTTTATTTCGATGGCCTTGTATCTCTAACACTTGTGAGTTATATATATGTGTATTGTCAGTTGTTACTTATATCTGGGTGCTTTCTTTCTCCTTCCCCATTCTCTCGCGTGCTTGTTTGCGTTGAGTAGCGCTTCCGTAGGTGTGTTTTGGTGTGCGTCGTTTGGCCGCGACAAATCCTAGATCGTCGTTCTCATTGGCCAGATAAACACGGTTTCGCGGGATGTCGCGAGCTCGTAGGATTCCAGGCATGACACATCAGGAATGTGTTACTTGTCAGGCAGTATCAGAGGTAACATGTGCAAGCATTTTCATCAATGAGTCCATCGGTTCATGCAAAACTATTCAGTTAAATTTGTAATGATTAGAAGTAGTCTGTGTAATAACTCATGATGCAATCAATCAAAATGTGGATCATGCATAATTATTCTGTCAAATTTACATTATCAATTTTGTTCAAGGAGGTTATCACAGTATGAGCACCTCGAATGTAATCTGAATAGGGGACTTCAATCTAAAAGGACTTTCTCTCACTCTCAAAAAAGGCTGTTTATCTTGATTGCAGGATTGAAGAGAAATCACTTGATCTTACCATCATCGCATTCAACAAGGGTCTGAGCAATCTCGCAATTGGTACGATCAAGCCGATCTGGAGGTCTTGATTAGGACCATAATATAGGCTGGGTCAAAGGCATATCAAAGGAGACTCTTTTGAGCCAAGGTCATTGACAAAAAAAGTCTTCATCATCTGCTCTAGGTTTACAAGTCAAGAACTATGCAAGAATGAGAGAAATAATCTTGCTCATACCTTTTCAAGCAATGCTTAAAATCATTCAACTCTACATTAACTCAAGCGCCTTAATTAGAAAAGACTTTCACAAGTTGTAACGTAGGTTAGGATTAGGGACCAGGAAGCAAAAGGCTTATTTTGGCCCAGAAAATATATGAAGTGGGTTTGACATTGGTGATCATTGCATCTTTATCATGAGTCTTGGCCCTCTAGAATAGTCCTCAAAGAACACCATCGTTGTATGAGGAATGTGTGAACTTCTGCTAATATCGCTACTCGAGGACGATGTGAAGATGCCACCTCAAAGCAAAAGAAATCAGAAGAATGCTTTTCAAAGAACACCATCCTCAACGAATGCTTTTCGTCGTCCTAAGGCACTTGAATTACCGTACGAAGTTGAAAGCAAAGAAACACTCGAAAATTGATGTTAGTCCGAACAAGAAAATTTCTAATCATTTACCTCCTACTACTGCTGGAACTACCTCTATTTGGTCCTGATGTAGGGTGGTTCTTGACGAGGGTTACGAAATGAACCACCGCTCAAATGAGTTGTCAATGGTCACCTGTAGTGTTTAGGATAGAGAAACGATCCCTCCTTCCCTTCGGCCATCGTACTTTTTGCGAGAAAACCCATTGCCTTGAGGAATGTGGAAACTATTTAGCACATGACTCACGATGGATTAAAATGTATGTGACTCACTATGGATTAAAATGTAGGATGTGTGTGGAAATGACTTGCCTTTCATCATCCTGTCATGCCTAATTCTACACATTCGATGCATCATGTGCAGTTCATGCTCCAAGTCAGAATTGACAAATTAAACATGCAGAATAGTCATGCATAAATCATGGAATATGTAAACACAATGCAAATGTAGCAATTTTTAGCATCATGTGTGTTTACAGAATGTGCAAGTATGGAAGAAAATTCTCAAGAATAGGAAAATTTGAATTGCCCCTGGACATGTAGGCAAATCAAAACAAATTGGGGAGTCCACTCCTTAAGTCGATGAGTGGTTTGTCTCTGACTTTTGCCCTTGCACAATGAAATGCATGGGTGAAGGAGTCGAGTGAAGATTTGAAGCATTTGGGCTTGTTTAATGTTGAAAACTATCATGGTCGTCGGTCGAATGCCCCTGTAAGAAAGAAAGTAGAAAGATTATCCTTGAAACCAAATGAGTTAAAGAAGACATACTCTCTTTTTCAATTCAGGGTTTGCCATCAATTTGCCCCATTTTCGTCAAAATGGATCTCATCAGATGATCATAATTTTATCCCTTGGGGTTGTCTCCTTCGATATGTTAAATATTAGTGTAAAGTTAAATGTTAGTGTAAACATTTCCTGTCAAAAGGAAAGGAACTTATTAGCTAGTATTGAAAGGGATAAATTAGAAACGATACTGGTTTACCCTTCATCTTGAATGCCTTGCACGACTCTTCTACTAGCTTCGTTGGGTTGAGTTTCCCTTGACTTTTGTTGGACACTTCACCATTAGGGCTAAGGTTGTGGTATAATATTGACTTCGGTCTCATTCGTCGAGTATTCTTGTTTCTTTTGTTTCGAACCACTGTTATCCCCCATGCCATCAGGCCCACGAGACCATAGGCGTTCATAGGGCTCTCTTTTAAGGATTAATCCTCGAGATGACGTGTCTTGTTGCATTGCGTCGGGCAATTCCACGTCACGATACTTTTCAAGGCAATTTACAATCCCTGTTAAGAATAGAATAAAGTAATTCAGAAAACGAGACAATCATGGATAAATTAGAACGATACAAAATTACCCATCTTTGAGATTGCTCGGGTCTTTCGTTCGCATTTTCCTTGTTTGAAGCCGTCCATCCAATGCCAATATCCACGAATTGATTTGCCCTAAGTTTTGTTCTATAAGAGAACTTCGCATTTAGGTATGATTGTGTTCTCGGGACAGTTTGCAAATTCTTGAGAATGGAAGGAATTCAATTTAGAGTTGGAGCAACTGAGGGTAAATTGAAATGATACAGAGTTACCCTTCGAGCTTGCGCGGACTTTTTACTCGAAATTAATTCGTCGCGAGTTTGGTTCAGTAACGGATCCAAGCATTTAATAAGAGAAATGAAAACCACTACTTTTTGCTCTTGGATTACTTCTGGACATCTATAAAAGTAGAAAATATCTCACGCAAGGGAATGAAACATATGCATTCAGGATAGGTTTTGCTTCCTTTGTATGCTCTCCAATGATCTGCTAGCCTCATTCTGGATCAAATACGTATCGGCAATGTTGAAGGACCTGTGATCACTAGCTTCGAAATATAGGCTCCGTATGCACATTACAGCCCCGGTGCTTTATCAACGTCAAGCTGGTTGATCATGGTGGCAAGCTCGTCGTCAATGCTACTTGCTTGGTGGTGATACATCCCCTCTTCCTCGAGAGGCATCAATACTGACTCCATAAGATCGATCTTCTCGTATATTCCTCCAATAAAACTTGATTCTGCTGGGAATTGATCTAACTCACCTCTCAAACAGGCATTTTCGATCCTCAAATGCTGCCTTTCGTCGAGGCTGAGGAGGCTACTACAGTTGGGGCAAGTGACGGTGTCAAAAGCTTCCTTATACTTCGTGTTCTCTGCTCGGAGTTTTTCATTTTCAGCTCTTAAAAACTCGACTTCATAGAGCTCATACCGAGTTTTCACTCGGGTTCGCCTATTTTGAAACCAGACTTGCGAAAGTTCCAACCATAGCTCTTGGCTCAGTTCCATTCTTTGTCTATTATCTGGGATAGGGCACTCCGTGAAGCAATCTTCAAGCTTTTGAATTTGATGCTCAGTGTGGCGATGGTAACGCTTCCTTTGACCCTTGTTGTTATTGTCCTTATCTTTGTTGAGACCTTGGACGTCGTTGGCGTAGGGGCCAGGTTCCATGATCTTAGCTCCGAACGTGGTCTCGAACTATTCATCTCCCATATTCAGCAAGTGTGGTTCCTCAAGGTTTGCTATTCTTCCTTGTATTTTTACTTTCTCTGAATTTCTCTGAGCGACCATGTATGCTTTAAGACTCTCCTCTAAGCACGGATGAAGATTACCAAGAGGATGCCTCTTTTAAAATTTAGTCGTGGATTCAGAAATTGTATCGCTTCCCCCAAGATTTCTGTCTTTCTTAACCTTTTTCACCATATCTCCAGGTCGGTTTGTCTTCTTTTATCTTTTCATAGTGATAGGACTTTTGTCACTATTTCTTCCGCCGGTCTCAAGCGTCGATTTTGCAGGTAAGCTTTTACTCTGTCTACGAATGAAGACAAGTTCTGTCTTCTTTTTTGCCAAAATTTTTCTTGTCTCCCACTCAATTCATCTTTTTCTTCTTCTTTTTCAAAGTGCTGGTATCACTTCAAACTTTTTTGCAAAGACTTCGGATTTGCTTGGCTCGAGATTGCAGACTAGCAGAGGATTCGAGCCAATTAGAGTGACACTGAAAGAGAATGGCAGATAAGAAAATTTGACCAACAGAGAATGGTACTGTGAAATCAATATTTAACGCGAAGCGGATTAACATCTTCGCATTCCACTCGTCTGCCTTGATTCTCTCTTCTATCATTTCAACGATAATGACCAATCTTCCCACGCACATCTTCTCAGCTGAAGTTATGTTCAAATGGGAGAGACTTTATCACCTTCTTGGCCAAGGCTATATTTACATAGCCCATCATCTGAGTGTTGAAGTCGAGATCTTCGGTCTGTTTAGGGAGATAAGTGCCTCTTTGGTTTAAAGCACCAATTTGGGGAGGGAATACAGAGCGTTCCCAACCCTTTTCATCAACTTTCTAGAGACTTGCCGGAACACCTACGAAATAGTTACCTTGACTCGTATCGTGAAAGCTCGCTATGAGGATCAGTCTGAGTGCTTAGAATCTGCGGAACTTGTAGTTGTCCACCGCAAGAAGACCGTCAAGTCTACTGAGAAACGAGCCTCACTGTTGGTTCACGAGAGGGAGAAGTTGGTGGAATGCCTAACCTTAAACCAGACTTACTTCAAGCATGACTCGAGGGACATCGTAATGAAATTTAGATGTGAGTGGCTGAAGGAGAGGCTCGAAAACCTAACAGAGGATATAGCTCTTGAGAGAGACTTGATCGAGAATCTGAAATTCGCCATTGAACATCATGAGGCCAACGCAGCCAGGCAGAAGGAGAAATGCCCTCGCCTGTTCATTAAGCTTGCGGATTTTGAATCCCAAGCCACTCGATGTAGACAGAGCATTAACTGCATGGAGAGTCAGTTGAGCTCTTTTATGATGCTTATTAGGGCTCAATTTGGTTTTGCTTTTCTTCCTCATTGACTTGTTGTAAGGTTTTTGATGTATGGAACGAGAGAAAATTTCACGTGTTTATGTTTTAATCTTCCTATAATTTCTTCCTTCCCGCATGGCATGGCATGGTAGAACGACTTAAGGCACTAAAAACGTTGAGGCCTAACATTAGCCGCTTCAGACAATGATATCGAGAACATTGAAGAAGGATTCGGTGGCGACCCTCATTGGCCATATTGAGACCTGTGACCAGCCATGTAAATTATTATAGCTATGACCACTCGATCAGCGTGTCAATAAGTGAACCAGGCCAGCTATCGTGTGCCCCACTTCACTCATGCTTTGTCCCTTTCGGCGTCCACTTGTTTGTGTCGGTCGCCTGTAGTGTCGACAAAAATGCTTGTGCACCATGCTCAATAATAGAGCGTCAGTCCTCCACAGTCCTCCATATTGATCGCAGCCTAATCCGGATAAATTCACTGCCTCATCAAAATACGTAGCCCCTACGTGCTCATTGACTAACATGATTTTGTCTTCGAGAGAATCGATCTCTTCGTTTGCCCCAGGGTTATCAACTAAGACATCGGCAATTTCTCGTCCTTTCGCATTCCTTAAGATCATTCCTAGCATGTTGTTATCATTAATGAGCCTAATTTTGTTTCTGCCTAAGGCACCCTATGATTTCCTGCAAAAGTAGAGGAAGTAATGAGTATATGACTCAAGAGAGGTCGATCCATGACTCCTGCATTAGTCTAATTTTATTTTTTCATTTTTGAGAAATTAGAGAAAATTTCTTAAAAAGATATGGGTGAATTTCGGGGTAAGTCCACCACAAATGCCATAACTTTTGTACGGCGCTCACTTGAGTGCCATAACTTTTTTTTTCGTTCACTTGAGTGCCATAACTTTTAAAAATCGTTCACTTGAGTGCCATTTCACCTTTTCCGGCTGCCACGTCAGCTTTTCCGGTTGCCACGTCATTTTTTTCCGACTGCCACGTCAGCTTTTTCAGTTGCCACATCAGCTTTTCCGGTGTCCATGTAAGCAATAACACTCAAGTGAACCATTTTTAAAAGTTATGGCACTCAAGTGAACGAAAAAAAAGTTATGGCACTCAAGTGAGCGCCGTACAAAAGTTATGGCACTTGCAGTGTACTTACCCCGGTGAATTTCTCAGAAAGAATTTTCTTACAAATTTTATAACTTGAAAAAAATATGGTAAAATCCTTTGATATTTAGCAAATTTCCCGAAGGAATTACTTCTTTTATCACAATGAATTTTCAAGGGTAAATTTGTCACGGAAATCTTGTGTCCATTGAAACATTTAAGGAAAGACGGGACAAGATCTTTTATTGGTCAACAAAATTTTCCAAAGGGATCTTCCCACATTCATCTTTTAGAAATGGCACACCAATTTGATTTTTTCATTCTTTATTTTCTTTGAAAAAAATGACCACGATGTTAAGTCCAAAATTTGACTGACACCTAACATGGACCGATCGAAAATAAATAAATACAAGATAAAGTCAAAGAACTTACTTTACCTTGAAAAAATACAAATCACATAGACATGCACATGACTCGTGGATCACCTTATTCTAACTATCCTAAAGGCCCACAAATTGAAGCGAAAGACTTACGGCAAGGCGACAATCTCACGCACATAATCAAGATTAGCCGTGATACCACGACGTTACCAGGATTAGCCGGGCCTGTTCACTTTGGTTGCTCAAGTTAAAAATTATAACCCCCGCTTCGGTAATCTTACCGAGCCTGAGGCCTAACTTTTGAAACTCATTTTTAAAAAGATTTTCGGGATTGAATTTAGACTAACTTTCAACGTGATCTCACGGTGAACGCTAGAAACAAATCACAATACCATCCTAAAACTAGTGGCCCAGGTCCGACCACGGGACTTTTGTGGTGTAGTGCTAAAGAGATTAATCATGCACAACGATTAAATGCGAACACTGCTTCAATAATTCAAAAATTAAATCATAATTTTCACACACCAAGCCTGCGAAACAAAGGGTTAGGCAAACACTTCACCCCTTATAACTTCCATTCTGCAAAACCATTTAACACCTAAAGATTAGAATCCAACTAATTGTCAAATCAAATGAATTTTCATGAAACTTTTCTTTAGGCCTAAGTCCACTAGGTTCTTAATATTTTTCTTTGAAAATTAAGAACAAGTCCTTAATGGAGTCGCCAAGCTGTCGCAACTTAAAAAATTCGATCTTGAAAAATTTCTTAGGTTAACGGATTATCAAGTTAATTAGATTAACTAACTTAATACTGACTCTCTACCAACTAGAGATTGTCGAAACCTAAGGAAATTAGCGGGAGAACTAAATCACTTCTACCAACTAGAGATTATGAGTTCGGGGACTTGGTTACACTAGTTAATTAAAACTAATGCCCTTTCGGTACCTTAATTTTATGGATAACCTAATTTGGTAACTCAGGCTTGGTTTACTCCTAAGGCTCAAGTGAGGTGTTCTATTCTCTTCTTTTTTTGTATTTTTCACTTTTTAGATGGAGTACATCGATGGTAATAAGTGTATGAATAAGAAAAACATGAATATGCAAATATAAACACGCGAACGAATACATGCGAATGCGGACATGCAATCATGAATATGCGAGTATGGATATACAAATATGATATGCAAACGGTAAACGTATGTTACATGTAAACGTGGACATACAAATACAGCATACAAATGTGGATATATAAATATGACATGCAAACGTGAACGTACGTTACATACGAACGTGGACACGCAAATACGACATACGAATGTGGCTATATAAATACAGCATGCGAACGCAGACATGCGGATGCGACATACAAATGCGGACATGTAGATGCGACATACGTACATGGACATGCGTATATAGATGTATGAATATAAACAAACGGATACAAATACATATGAATACGATTACATGGATATGAAGACATACGAATACGACATACAAATTCAAAGACATATGAATATAATATGCAGGTATGAAGACGTACAAATTCGACATACGGATATGAAGACATACGAATATGACATGCGGATATGAAGACATATAAATACGACATGCAGACACGACACACGTATATAAACGTGCGAACGCGACAAGCGTACATGGACATGCGTATGTAACATGTGCACACAAATCATGCATACATGGACATTCATACATGGACATGCGAACGCGACACGTAAATAAATCATCAAAAATAGAATTGGCCAGTCAAAATGGCCCGTTTCCTAATTTTTGGGATTTTTTTGAGAGTTTTCCTAGACGATTTGCCCATAAAGGGGTAAAATCATCATTTCATAAAGAAATGGGAGTCAAAGTCACAAAATATGGGACTGGCTAGTCAAAATTGACCATTTCCCATTTTTTGTAATTTTTTAGAATTTTTCGAAATTTCCCAAGGCAATTTGCCCATAAGGGGTAAAATCGTAATTTTGAGAAGATTAGAAAGGTAAAACTGCCAAAAATAGGGTTGGCTAGTTAAAATAGCTTATTTTCTAATTTTTGAGATTTTTGAGAAATTTTTGGAATTTTTTTAGAATTTTTTCCAATTTGTTTTCAGAATTTTTAGGGAATTTTTCATTTTGTGAATTAAAAAACATTTTCTGATATTTTTTTTAATATTTTGACTTTCTTTTTTTGTAATTTTTTTAGACCAGGTCGGATCGACTCAGCCCACTCGACTATGGGCCAACTCGGGCCTTAAAGGCCAAACAAAAAAAAAACTCGTGGGCTAGACTCAAATTCATTCTTTGAAGCTTAGGAAGGCCCAATTATAAAGCCCAAATGTTGTCAGATTTCAAGCTAAACTTACACACTAGCCCAACACAAAAATCAGAGCCATTACAAAATAAAACTCTAAAAGAAAGCCCATAGATCTTACCCTTCCCTTTTATATTTTATAGTTTGTGACAGTCTAGAAATTCGACCCATTATCGGGATTTCAATAAAAATTGATGGATTTCATTAATGCACTCTAATCGATTCTCACTCAGAATTAGCTACTCTAAGATGACTGACCGAAGGAGAATGGCTACACAGGATACTAAATACGTGGACCTAATCAGTCGATACGTATAATTCCTAAACAACCGCCGTTGGTTCGAGAATTCAATCGAGTCGTTATTTAATGGATTTGGCCACGAAATGAATTCCGATCTGGACAATCGAATTTTCATGAAAGTTACAACAGAGAATTGGATTCTGCTGCAGTTAGACCCTCAGTTGGCCAGACAGCTGGAGAACGTCGCGAAGCAAGACATAAGTTGGAATTCTACTGGTTTGCCCCTGGTCTGTGCTCAGTCCCTAGATCGAGAACGATAATAATTATGGTAGAATGAGCACGTCAGTGTAGTGAGATTTTTAGTTTGAGTTCGTTTGCGCTCAGTACCCAATCAATGCATTTAGCATGAATCACGAAAAGTGTCTCGTCAAATGTCCTATCAATCAATCATGTCTTGTCAATCAAATCAAGTCATTTCAAGTCACATCACACAATCCATCAAGTCTAAATCAATTTGAAAAACCCCATCAACCACCCTACTTTCCATCTTGCTATTTGTCCTATTAGGCATTATAATCTAAGAACACTTCTCTCTCCCTCATTTCCTCTCCAAATTTTCGGCCATCTCCTCTCCTCTCCTCTCTCACTCGACGCCCTCTCCCTCTCCCTCTTCCCTGTTTTCTCTCTCGGCCGGCCGCCAAAAACACCACCGTCCACTGCCTCCACGTCGCCGTCCACGCCGCCGTCCACGTCACTGACCGCAGTCTCTCGACCCGTCCTCTCTTGGCTTGTGAAGTCCCTTGAAGCCGCCGGACCAGCCCCCGCCGTCGTGCCCTCTCTCTTGGCCGTGAGCCATTTCGGCCGCCGTGTGTCCTCGCCGCCATCGTCATCGTCATTCAAGCTTCATCCGATAAGCGAATCCCCTAACCCTAGCCTAGGAATATGGTATGTTACTTGGTTTGGGTTATAGGGTGTATGGCTTAAGAGGAAAAGTTAGAAAATGAGTAGATAGTTTGGACCGATTTAGAATGTACGAACTAGCGAGCTGATTTGTGGGCTTGAGGACTTAGTTCATGGCGCAAGGAGGATGTTTATGGGCTGTGGTGATGAGATTTACTAGTCGGTGTGAATGTTAAGGTTGATTAGTATGTGAAATGGCTAGTTTGGGTCAAAATAGGCAAGTTTAGTTCAATGGGCTTAGCGTGCGGTTTCATATGAGATGAGTTGGTCTTGATTTATGGGGCTTAGAGGGCTGCCCAAGGGATGATTTGAGTGGGTTTTGTGAATCCAAGTGTGGCCCCTGGACCGTGAGAGAGATATGGGCTTAAAATGGGCTTGAGAGAAACTTATACTTGAAATACTATTTTGTTGCGTTCGATGCCTTGTTTGAAAATAATTTTACAAATGCTTTTGAGAAACATGTTTTACAAATGACTCATGACATGCCATGTTTGCGTGTACGACGTGTGATCCGCTTGAAAAATTACATTCCATGCCTGTGATGAGTTGCCCGATAATATGTGATAAAAGTGGGGCATGTAGCATATGTGAAGTGAAATGATTAATTTGAGAGCATGGCATGCATCATGCGCGGCGAGATAAGGGTGAGGACGGCAATGAGACGTGTTTACGGGGAAATTTGGAGGGACAAACGTGCCGGCCTGAGGTGCCTATATGACACGGGTCGGGCACAGTGCGCCCGAACGTGCACGGCACGGGGTAGCTGGAGTGATAAGGTGCCAACTTGAGGTGCCTATATGATACAGGTTGGGGCATGAACCTAATGCGCTTATATGACACTTGATGTTATGACTTGATACCAAGCATTGAGCATCGAGCATTGAGCACTAAGCCCTGAAGCATGGCATGATTTGTTCATTAATTTTAACATGTGGGTTCGCTTTCTGGATATGCATGTTTGCTGAATCAATTTGGCCAGGTGTATTATTTTCTCCTTGTGTCATTGTCGAGGAAGTAATTGGAGAGTATCGGAGAGTGTTACCGATGAGCGTACTATATTCTACGCTAGGCTTAGTGGAGAGTTTATTGAGTCTTCGACTCACTGGCGTTGGTTACCAATATTTTCAGACCCCCGACCGTAGTGATGAGCATCCCACCGTTTCGTTTTGGACTCCCCGTAGAAGTGGAGACTGATGTGAGACATTTTGCTAAGGCCGATGATATAGTTTGGGCTAGGCACCTTACCACCGTATGGGTAGACCCTAGAGGTCCGTTTTTGGTACCACATAGATATGAGGCTTGGATGGTCAGGAGAGGCCAGGAGTTCAGAGGACCAGTGAGAGCTTTTGACATCCCAATCGAGGAGATGGGAGATCCCTTCCTTCTACGTGCCGCAAAATTTGGAGGAGAACCGTTAACCCTGACACGAGCGAGCAGCTGCCACCAGAAGGGCGAATGGAGATTAACGGCCATGACGAGGGTAACCCTATGGATACAAACCCTTCCTCTCCTAAGTACGAGAAGGACCCTGAGGAGCTGCCTTGGCAGTCTGATTGGAGCGACACTGATCAGGAGTAGGCTTTTAGGTTGAGGTGTCCTTTGGAGCGTGGGATATTAGCCGAATGTTATATGTCTTTTGTTGGCTCTGTACTCCTAATAGTTATCTACATATATAAATATATGTACTAGTGGTTGTTGATGTTGACTGTGTACCCTATCCTCTTGTATGCTTCTTTGCTTTGGAGTATCGTTTCGACAGGTTTGGTTTGGTTGGTGCGTGGCCTGGTCGCGACGAATCCTGAGTCGTCGTAGATTGTGGGCTAGTCGTGCACTGGTGGTTTTCAACGGGGTGTCATGAGCCCATAGGGTTCGGGGCGTAACATCACCGTTTAAGTGGTATCAAAGTAAGGTCAACTCGATAAGAGACTATTCGAGGTTTAGAGTGATAAGGCTGATATTTTGGGATAGTTAAATAGACAGACCCTAGGCTTAGAATTAGGAAAGGTACGATCCAATGGATTGATTGGCGCATGTGACTGCTTAGTTGTGTTGTTTGCCTTGGGTTAATTTAGGCTTTATTGTTAGTTAATTAAGCTACAGGTGCGTCAGGACCTAAGGTAAGTGTCTGAGCCCTGTCTGTGAGGTGCTAGTATTGCTGTTGGTTGATGGCCATCTCTGCACTACATGGTTGACCTGTTAGATTCGAGAAGTGGCTTAGGCTTCTAATTCCTAAAATTTATATTAGGTCTAGGTGTGAGTGAGATCAGGAAGAATGAGCAACAGGGGCAAAGGGTCTGGCGCAGCCGCGTCGAGTTCACGAGCTCCGGCACCTCAAGGGGACCCAAGGATAGAAAAAATGATGAGGGTCTTGAAAGAAGTTAGCAATTTGATGGGTAGGCAGGCTATAGAAAGAGCTGCCACTGTAGCCCAAGCAGCTGAGACCGCCTTGGCCGCTGCGAATGGAGCGAATGGGGGCAATGGGCATGGAAATGAGGGTTGTCAGGCGCACCATATCGTGGAGCAGTTCTCGAAACTGCAACCGTCTAAATTTGACGGGAGTAGAGGGCCTGAAGCAGCCTCCCTCTGGATAAAGTAGTTGGAGAAAGTATTCGCTGTCCTAGGATGCTCGGAAGGAGAAAAGGTCTCTTTGGCTACCTACCAACTCTAGGATACAACTGACTACTGGTGGAAAGCCACTTGAGGAAGAGTCTTTCCTAAAGGAGTTGAGCCGAATTGGCCAACATTCTGCGCGGCGTTTAATGGAAAGTACTTTTCTGAAATTGCCCAAAAGAGAAAAATGGAAGAATTTCTAAGGCTTCGCCAAGGGCAGATGTCTGTGGATCAATATGAAGGAGCATTTGCGAGACTGTCTAAGTTCGCTCGGAGGTTGATAGAAGATCCATGAGATAAGGCGAGGAGATTTCGAGAAGGACTAAGGCCGGAATTGAAAAGCATGCTAATTGCCACTGGGTTGAAAGACTACAATGAAATGTACGAGAGGGCTTTGGCAATCGAGCGAGACTTGATAAAGAAGGCTACCGCATCTGGATCGTGGTTCACGCTTGGAAGAGACCATAGGAATTTTGGCAAGAGGCAGATGCAAGATAGCCGAAGATTTGTTCTGCCAGCTAGAAGGACCTTGGGGAAACCAGCACCATCGGCAGGTCCAATCTGTCGCGACTGCGGCAGAAAGCATGAAACCAGCCCCTGCCCGAGGCAGACAGGAGCTTGCTTTGGTTGCAAGCAAATGGGGCATCAGTGAAGAGTCTGTCCGAAGAGGGCCCCAAGACCGCAGTTCCAGCAGCAGAGACCCCAAGCTGTGGCCGCTCCTTAAGGGAATCTGAATCGTCCACCTGCTCAAGGAAGGGTCTACGCAGTGACGCGCAAGGAGGCTGAGAACACACCAGGGGTGATCACAAGTACCGTTTCTCTCTATGGTCATGCTGCGTATGCATTGTTTGACCTAGAGCCTCGCACTCCTTTGTGTCTGAGCAGTTTGTTGCGTTGTCTGGTTTGGATGTTAAACCCTTGGATGTCATTTTGCATGTGGCCACCCCATTGAAAGTTAGAATGATTGTCACGTTAGAATGTAAGGGGTGTAGGATATCCTTGGGTGATAGAGAAGAAGTAATTGATTTGGCAGTTTTACCCATGTTTGACTTCGATGTGATTGTGGGTATGGATTGGTTAGTTAGACATGGGGCCGTCATTGATTGTAGTAGAAGTATGATCCAACTTAATCTAGTGGGCCACCCTGGATATGAATTTTTGGGAAACCGAGGAGGAACCTCGATCCTTTGGAATTCATCGCTAGAAGCGACTAGGTTGGTAGACGAAGGTTGTCAAGGATTTTTGGCATCAGTGACAGATTCATCTGTTCAGGAAGTGAGATTGAAGGAAGTGCCTGTAGTGAGGGATTTTCTAGACGTTTTCCCTCAAGAATTGCCCGGCTTGCCACCAGAGTGTGAGGTAGAGTTTGTAATCGAATTGGCACTCGAAACGAAACCGATTTCAATGGCACCATATAGGATGGCAGTGTCGGAGTTGAAGGAACTGAAAGTGCAAATGCAAGAACTGTTGGATAAAGGATTTATCTGCCCCAGTACTTCGCCATGGGGAGCTCCAGTGTTGTTCGTCAAGAAGAAGGATGGGTCGTTGAGACTGTGTATAGATTACCGACAGCTGAACCAAGTGATGATTAAGAACAAATACCCGCTGTCGAGGATAGATGATCTATTTGATCTGCTTCAGGGAGCATCAGTGTTCTCCAAGATAGACCTGAGGACAGGCTATCATCAGTTGAGGATCAAGAAGGAGGATATCCCAAAGACGGCTTTTAGGACAAGATATGGGCATTATGAGTTTATGGTTATGCCGTTTGGATTGATGAACGCCCCAGCCGCATTTATGAATATGATGAATCAGGTGTTTAACGAATTCTTGGATCAATTCATGATAGTCTTCATCGATGATATCCCGGTGTACTCGAAGAGCTCTGAAGACCATGAGTGACATTTGGAGACTGTTCTACGAACCCTGAGAGAACACTCATGGTACGCCAAGTTCAGTAGTGCGAGTTCTGGCTGAATAGAGTGGCGTTTCTTGGACACATAGTATTTGATGAAGGAATATTAATAGATCCAGGAAAGATTGAGGCCGTGAAGAAGTAGCCAAAACCTACGATTGTGACTGAGGTACGAAGTTTTCTAGGATTAGCTGGTTACTATAGACGCTTTGTGGAAAGGTTCTCCGCGATAGCCGCTCCATTGACTCGTTTGCTAAAGAAGGAGTCAAAGTTTGAATGGACTGACAAGTGTGAAGAAAGTTTCCAGGAACTGAAGACCATATTGACTACCACACCAGTACTGACAATCCCATTAGGACCTGGAGGATTTGAGATCTATAGCGACGCGTCACTGAGAGGATGTTGATGTATCTTGATGCAGCATGGACGGGTGGTAGGGTATGCATCTCGACAGTTGAGGCCGCATAAAATGAATTACCCGACACATGACTTGGAGTTGGCTGCGATAGTGTTCGCATTGAAAATTTGGAGACATTATTTGGTGGGTGAAAAGTTTCAAATTTACACGAATCATCAGAGTCTGAGGTATTTGTTCTCGCAAAAGGAATTGAATATGAGGCAACGTCGCGGGATGGAGTTGTTGAAGGATTACGATTGTGATATTCTATATCACCCTAGGAAAGCAAACAAGGTAGCGGATGCCCTAAGTCGGAAGTCAAGCATCGCTCACTTGATGGTTAAGGAATGGACCCTGTTAGAGGGGATAAGGGACTCGGAATTTAAGATCAAGGTAGAAAACCTCTCGAGCCTGATGGCTACTCTAAGAGTCGAACTAGAAATTCAGTTGAGGATTAAGGAACTACAGCCTACGGACCCCGATATTCAGAAGATTGTATCTGCTGACGTAGATAAGAGGAAGCCTAAGTTCCAAGTAACTGAGGATAGAGTGTTGAAGTTCAAAGGACGTCTGTATGTGCTGAACGATGGGGAGCTAAAAGAAAGGATCCTGTCTGAGGCTCATCGTAGTAACTACAGTATTCACCCCGAAGTACGAAGATGTACCAAAATACGTCAGCACTACTGGTGGAATGGAAAAAGGTGGATGTGGCTAAGCATGTAGCCAAGTGCTTGACGTGTCAGAAAGTGAAATCGCAGTATTGTAAGCCTGGAGGATTACTACAATCATTGGAGATCCCAGAATGGAAATGGGAACATGTCACTATGGACTTTGTGACAGGATTGCTAAGGAGTCAGAGAGGAAATGACTCAATTTTGGTTATAGTCGACAGGCTGTCAACTAAATCTGCTCACTTTATCACATTGCGAAAGGACTTCGCTTTAGAAAAGCTAGCTGAGTTGTATGTGAGACAGATCGTTCGACTGCATGGATTACCTGTGACTATTACGTCAGACCATGACCCGCGCTTCACCGCAACTTTTTGAAAGAGTCTGCAGGGTGCTTTGGGGATAGGATTGAGATTTAGTACAGCATATTACCGGTAGACTGATGGATAGTCGGAGAGGACAATACAGACGTTGGAAGATATATTGAGAGCCTGTGTAATAGATTTCAAAGGTGGCTAGGAAGAGCAATTACATTTGGTTGAGTTTGTCTACAACAATAGCTATCAGCAGAGTATTATGATGACACCTTTTGAGGCTTTGTATGGAAGGGCCTGCAGGACACCGGTCGTGTTGGGACGAGGTTGGCGAGAGGAGCATAACAGGTCCTGAGTTGGTCCAGCAGTCAGTAGAAACAGTTAGAGTGATCAGGGATAGACTAAGGACAACGCAGAGCAAGCAGAAGAGCTACGTAGATATGCGACGTAGGCCATTGGAATTTCAAGTTGGAGACCATGTATTTTTGAAAGTGTCACCGATGAGAGGATTATCTCGATTTGGTAAGAAAGGGAAGCTGAGTCCGAGATTCGTGGGAACCTTTGATATATTGGAAAGAATCAGGACACTGGCCTACCGTCTGGCCTTGTCGCCAAACCTATCCCAAATTCACAACGTGTTTCATGTGTCAATGTTAAGGAAGTACGAGCCAGACCCAAGCCACATACTCGATCATGAAGTCATTGAAATACATGATCGAGTCTCGTACGTGAAAAGACCAGTAAAGATTGAGGATCGAAGAGAGCAAGTCCTGAGGAACAAGACGGTACCGCTGGTCAAAGTAATCTGGGAACATCACGGGACCGAAGGATCCACGTGGGAGAGCGAAGACGAGATGAAGAAGAAGTATCCTCACCTATTTGATTAGTCAGCTGTAATCTTTTTTGATTGAGTGTATTGGCAGTCTGTAAATTTCGAGGACGAAATTTTATAAGGAGGGAAGAATTGTGACGGTCTGGAAATTCAACCCATTATAGGGATTTCAATAAAGAATTGATGTATTTCATTAATGCACTCTAATCGATTTTCACTCAGAATTAGCTACTCTGAGATGACTAACTGAAGGGGAATGGCTACCTAGGATACTAAAGTACGTGGACCTGATCAGTCGATACGTGTAATTCTTAAACAGCTGCCCGTTGGTTCGAGAATTCGACCGAGTCATTATTTAATGGATTTGACCACGAAATGAATTCCGATCTTGGACAATCGAATTTTCAAGAAAGTTACAACGGAGAATTGGATTCTGCTGCAGTTAGACCCTCAGTTGGCCAGACAGCTGGAGAACGTCGCGAAGCAAGACATAAGTTGGAATTCTACTGGTTTGCCCCTGGTCTATGCTCAATCCTAGATCGAGAACGATAATAATTATGGTAGAATGAGCACGTCAGTGTAGTGAGATTTTTAGTTTGAGTTCGTTTGCGCTCGGTACCCAATCAGTGCATTTAGCATGAATCACGAGAAAGTGTCTCGTCAAATGTCCCTTCCATCAATCATGTCTTGTCAATCAAATCAAGTCATTTCAAGTCACATCACTCAATCCATCAAGTCTAAATCAATTTTGAAAAACCCATCAACCAGCCACACTTTCCATCTTGCTATTTTGTCCTATTAGGCATTATAATCTAAGAACACTTCTCTCTCCCTCATTTCCTCCCCAAAGTTTCAGCCATCTCCTCTCTCTCCTCTCTCACCCGACGCCCTCTCCCTCTCCTCTCTTCCCCGTTTTCTCTCTCAGTTGGCCGCCCAAAAACGCCACCGTCTGTCGCCTCCATGCCGCCGTCCCTCGGCCCTGTCCTCTCTTGGCTAGTGAAGTCCCTTGAAGCGTCGACCAGCCCCCACCGTCGCGCCCTCTCTCTCTTGGCTGTGAGCCATTTCGGCCGCCATGTGTCCTCGCTTCGTCGTCATCGTCAGCTTGATTCGATAAGCGAATCCCCTAACCCTAGCCTAGAAATATGGCATGTTGACTTGGTTTGGGTTATAGGGTTTATGGCTTAGAGGAAAAGTTAGAAAATGAGTAAAATAGTTTGGACCGGTTTAGACCGTACGAACTAGCGGGCTGATTTGTAGGCTTGAGGACTTAGTTCATGGCGCAAGGAGGATGTTTATGGGCTGTGGTGAGAGATTTGCTAGTGGGTGTGAATGGTAAGGTTGATTAGTATGTCAAATAGCTAGTTTGGGTCAAAATGGGCAAGTTTAGTTCAATGGGCTTAGCGTACAGTTTCGTGTGAGATGAGTTGGTCTTGATTTATGGGGCTTAGAGAGCTGCCCAAGGGATGATTTGAGTGGGTTTTGTGAATCCAAGTGTGGCTCGTGGACCGTGAGAGAGATATGGGCTTAAATGGGCTTGAGAGAAACTTATACTTGAAATACTATTTTGTCGCATTCGATGCCTTGTTCGAAAATAATTGTGCATATGCTTTTGAGAAACATGTTTTACAAAACAACTCATGACATGCCATGTTATGCATGTACGACGTGTGGTCCGCTTGAAAAATTGCATTCCTATGCCTGCGATGAGTTGCCCGATGATATGTGATAAAAGTGGGCCATGTGGCATATGTGACGTGAAATAATTAATTTGAGAGCATGGCATGCATCATGTGCGGCGAGATAAGGGTGAGGACGGCCCTGAGGCGTATTTACGCGGGAATTTGGAAGGATAAACGTGCCGGCTTGAGGTGCCTATATGACACGGGTCGGGGCACGGTACGCTCGGACGTGCACGGCACGGGTAGCTGGAGTGATAAGGTACCAACCTAAGGTACCTATATGACACAGGTTGAGGCACAGACCTAATGCTCCTATATGACGCGGGTCAGTGGTATTTTGATACCAAGCATTGAGCATTGAGCATTGAGCACTAAGCCCTGAAGCATGGCATGCTTTGTTCATTAATTTTAACATGTGGGTTCGCTTTCTGGATATGCATGTTTGCTGAATCAATTTGGTCGGGTGTATTATTTTCTCCTTGTGCACTATCGAGGAAGTTGATTGGAGAGTGCCGATTTGCCCTAGAACTACATGTTAGGGCGAACCGATGAGCATACTGTATCCTACGCTAGGCTTAGTGGAGAGGTTATTGAGTCTTCGACTCACTGACATTGGTTGCCAATATTTTCAGACCCCCGACCGTAGTGATGAGCATCCCACCGATCCGTTTTGAACTCCCCGTGGAGGTGGAGACTGATGTGAGACATTTTGCTGAGGCCGATGGTACAGTTTGGGCTAGGCATCTTACCACTGTATGGGTAGACCCTGGAGGTCCGTTTTTGGTACCACATAGATATGAGGTTTGGATGGTCAGGAGAGGCCAAGAGTTCAGGGGACCAATGAGAGCTTTTGACATCCCAATCGAGGAGATGGGAGATCCCTCCCTTTTATGTCCCGCGATATTTGGAGAAGAGACCGTCGACCTTGACCCGAGCGAGCAGCTGCCACTAGAAGGGCGAATAGAGATTGACAGCCACGACGAGGGTGACCCTATGGATACTGAACCTTCCTCTCCTGAGTACGAGGAGGACCCTAAAGAGCTGCCTTGGCAGTCTGATTGGAGCGACACCGACTAGGAGTAGGCTTTTAGGTTGAGGTGTCCTTTGGAGCATGGGATATTAGCCGAATGTTATACGTCTTTTGTTGGCTCTGTACTCCTAATGCTTATCTACATATAAAAATATATGTACTAGTGGTTGTTATTGTTAACTGTGTATCTTATGTCTTCTACTCCATTCTCTTGTATGCTTGTCTGCGTTGGATTATCGCTTCTGCAGGTTTGGTTTGGTTAGTGTGTCGCCTGGCCGCAACGAATCCTGGGTCGTTGTAGATCATGGGCCAGTCGGGCGCTGGTGGTTTTCGACGAGGTATCGCGAGCCCGTAGGGTTCAGGGCATGACAATTTTCCTTTTTCTAATTTTTTTCCTTGTTATTTTATCTAATGTTTACTTTTTACTTGTGCTTCTTCTTCGTGATCTTCCACTCAAACACTACTGTGCTCTCTCCTAACCTTCAGACGTCGGCCCCTCGTATTTTCCTTTCCTTTTTTTTTTCTCTTTCTCTTATTATTTGTTTATTTATTTCTTTTTCTATTTTTTATTCTTTTCTTATTGTTTTCTAAAAAAATAAAAATTAATCGTTGACTGGTCAACCCATGTTGACCAGCCAACCCCTCGTCGAAGAAGACAATCGATAGGCCGCCGACTAGCCAATATTTCCGGCGAACTCGTTAGAAAATCGCAACCGAGGCCTAAAATGTTCATTTCGAGCTCCCGTTTTCGTCTAAACCTAATCTATACCAGCATACATGAATTATATCTTCGATTTAGCATGAAAACTAGCCCAAGTCTTCCTAAACCAATGTCAGCCGCGAGCTAAATTTCCAGCGAATTCGAATCTCCTATCTTCGACGTTAAACTTGCGAACGTATATATCAAGAAGCATCTGAGGAATACGGGTAGACTTACCTACTCAAGCTCGGGGCTTGAGGATGCTAAGAACAATACCGAGGAGCTCATGACGAATCCGGAGGTTTGGGGAGAGAACTTGGTTTTCATGCAACAAAAATGAAAACTAGGAAGAAAGCCAGGATTAGGAAGTCCTTTAGGCAAGAATCGACTAATTTTTACGAAGAAATGCCAAAGAATCAAAGATCCACCATGGGTGGACCTCGGAGAACTAATCCATGGCACTTACATTTTTCGGGCATGAAACAGAGATCCAGAGAGTTCAGGCGGTTTGTCTTGACTTCACGAAGCTTTTGGACATGATTTGAAGATTCAGTGACGTCCGAATGTCAACGACGAAGTCTCGAAAGCTTCGGGTCATATGATGATCTATTAACTTGTTCCGACATGAAATAACATCCTGGTTTTATTTAAAATCGAGATACCAAAGAGGAAATTAAATGCCCAACCAGCATTAGCTTTCCTTAAAAAGGAAGTAATCCGACCACAAAAGCTTTTGAGTGTAAGATTTTATCGAATGACAATTCGATTGCGGCATTGATTGTTAATGTTATGATGTCAGCTTATAAATTCATGTGACCATTTAAGTGAAAGTTGATTCGATCCTATTTTTGTTACCTTGAGGTGCTTGCGAAATATGATTTTGTATTATGAAATCAAATTGGGAGATCGCATGTTTCTTGATACTGCCATGTCCAATCTCGATGGCGCAAAAGTTGGCCATCGGATTCATATGACAATATGGATGTCAAAAATCTTGTTTTGTCGAGTAGAACCCAATTTTAAAATTTAATATGTGTTTTGGATTTGTATCTTGCTAGTCAACCTTTAGTCAACTCTAGGTCAACCCCAATTCTAAGTTAATTATAAGCTTTTTTTAATGAGGTTGGGGGTGGAATTTGAGGTGTAAATACAAATATACTACGTTTTAAAGCATGGCCATGAAAAGTGGTACGGAAGGAGAGACGTAAGGGCTATCAACACTTCTCTCATGCATAATCGAACTGCTAGACATACATGTTTGGCTTTGGCACTCTAGTTGACCTCAAGGTAAATTAGTTGAGTTCCTCCTAGCAATTATGATTTTTGCTTCTCAAACGACCTAGAAATGATCGGTAGCAGCTCTTACAAATGCCATAAAATTTAAATCAAAGCAGTACACTTCGACCTATGGAAGGGCAGACCCTAGACCACGAGATAGATTTTTTGAAATGTACAAGTTTTCTTTTCACTTTTCACTTATTTGATAATCAATTTTGAAAGCAAAACTTCCTATCCTCACAAAAACCTAAGTACGACATATAAATATTAAATCCTTATATTTAGTTATTTATAACTATATTGAAAAGTTCAAATTCAAATTTAATTTACACTATAACTTTCCAAATAGTAATTTTATATGACCAAATTGTAGTAATTAATAGTCACTAACCATTTAGATCTCGATTGAATATAATCTTAAGATACAAAGTAAGATTAGGTCGATTATGCTAATAATGAACATTATAAGTTATAACACAGCAGATCAAAATGGCAAGGAAATATTGGACCTAATTTATTATTCGAGACAGGAGATATTACTAAAAAAAAATCATAAACTTATTATACTTGTGTCAATTTAGTCCTAAATTTTACAATTGGATAGATTTAGTCTTAGACCTTTTGACAATTTGCTAATGAAGTCCATCAAATCATTTTTTACTATAAATCACTGACGTTGATGGTAACCATTGCATGTGGCACCACTAGCGCACATGAACAATTTTTACAAATTT
Source organism: Psidium friedrichsthalianum (assembly GCA_019149425.1). Taxonomy (NCBI): domain Eukaryota; kingdom Viridiplantae; phylum Streptophyta; class Magnoliopsida; order Myrtales; family Myrtaceae; genus Psidium; species Psidium friedrichsthalianum. The sequence goes on from JAGVVM010005342.1 coordinate 28,218, forward strand.
TTTTTTTGAAGTTTTTGTTCTTGTTTCCTTTTCTCTTATTCCCCTCTATCGATCCGGGGCCTTAGCATGACTGCAGGAGATTGTCAGCCGCAAGCAAGGGCCACTGCCCTTGTTTGGATTGTCAAGGGTTGAATCACCCTTGCTCGATGGCCTACGAGGGAGCTACAACCCTAGCTAGCCTCATTTGAGAAATAAAAAAGAAGAAAAAAATGAATAAAAAAGAAGAAATTCAAAAAAATTGCTAAAAATAGTAAAAATTTATCTACGTTAGTATCGACATCCATGTTAGTGATTTTTTTTTTACTAAAATTGATAGGACGAACTACCAAAAAGTTTAGGATCAAATCGGACAAATTGATATGTTTAGAATTAAATTAGCACATGTATAATAGATTGAGGACTATTTTGGCAATTGTCTCATTTCATAATGTCCGTGTCCACAACATATGTGATTTTAACCTTTTTCAAGCTCAACCTTTTCAACACACACTTATTTTTAGGCAAAAGCCCATCTATTCGGACATTGAGCCCAATGGGTCTCCATGGGTCTAGCAAATCATCGTGCCCCTAATCATACGTTTCAAAGGTTTTTTTTTTTGGTCAAAATATGTTTCGAAGTTAAGTTTTCATTTTTTTCAGCCCATTTTAATGTTTTGAAACAAGTTTAAAAAATGCATGACCAAGTCAATTACATCTTAAGACAGAAGATATTAAATGTTGACTATTTTCCAACTTTAAAATATCCATGTCCAAATGATTTTGAGATAGACTTATTTTGAGAAGTGTAATTTGTCGCGACCTAAAAATTTCGATGGTGGAAAATTCCCAGATTAACGAATTATCAGGTTAATTAGATTGATTAACCTAATACGGACTCTCCTAAATCCTACCGAATCGTAATTTTAATTTTTTTTTTGTTCATACAATTTTAGAATTTAGAGTCGCCACTAGTCATTTTTTTGGTAGGTCGATTAGAAACCTAAGTAAATTAGCGAGAGAATTACATTACTTTTACGAACCACAGATTATGAGTTCGGGACTTGATTATATTAGTTATTAAATCTAATGCCTCTTCAGTACCTTAATTCCATGAATATCCTAATTTGACAACTCAGGCTTGGTTTACTCCTTAGGCTCTAGTGAGATTTTTTTTTTTTTACTTTTTAGATGGAGTGCATGGATGGTAATGGGTGCATGAATAATCAAAATATGAATATGCAAATATAAACATGCGAATGTATACATGCGAATGCGGACATACAATCAAGAATATGCGAGTATGGACATACAAATATGACATGCAAATGTGAACGTACATTATATGCAAACATGTAACGCAAATATGGCATACGAACGAACGAACAAATACAGCTTGCAAACGCAGACATGCGGATGCGGTATACGATCGTGAACATGCAGACACGACACGCGAATAAATCATCAAAATAGGACTGGCCAGTTGAAATGGCCCATTTCCTAGTCCTTGAGATTTTCTTTTGAATTTTTTTGGATGAATATGCATGGTGTTAGGAGTATGCCCTAAAGCAACCATGTGATAGTCATATGTATAGTATAAATATTATACTATCGATCTTTAATTAATGGCAAAATGCATGTTTATTCATCTTGTCCCTTTAATTTAGATGAATAAAGTCAATTAGATCAGAGACCAACTGATGACCCGTCACAGATATTCTTGACGTCTCAAGAATGGGAATCAGTTTCAACTGATCTAATGGACTTTATTCATCTAAATTAAAGGGACAAGACGAATAAACATGCGTCTTGCCATTAATTAAAGATCGATAGTACAATATTTATACCATACATGTGACTATCACACGTAGCTTTAGGGCATACTCCTAACAACCTCCCACTGCACTAAAGCCAACCATGCTGATATCTTAAACCATTCTACTAATGTGTTTCTCATATACAGCCTGGGGTAATGCCTTAGTGAAGGGATCCGCTATGTTATCTGCAGAGGTGATTTTCTGCACGACGATGTCGCCTCTCCCAACGATTTCTCGAATGAGATGGAAGCGTCTTTCAATGTGCTTGGACTTTTGGTGAGATCTTGGTTCTTTTGCTTGAGCGATCGCTCCACTGTTGTCGCAAAACAATGGGATCGGCTCCTCGATAGCAGGAACTACTCCAAGCTCTGCGATGAACTTCTTCATCCAGGCGGCTTCCTTTGCAGCTTCTGAAGCTGCCACATACTTTGCTTCAGTAGTGGAATCAGCAGTTATACTTTGCTTTGAACTTTTTTAGCTAACTGTTCCACCATTCATTATGAATACAAACCCAAATGTTGATTTAAAGTCATCAGGATCTGATTGAAAATCAGAGTCCGTATATACCTCAACTTTAAAGTCTGCTTCTCCATATATCAAGAATAAATCCTTAGTCCTTCTTAAGTACTTAAAGATATTCTTGACTACAATCCAGTGTTCTTCACTTGGATCCGTTTGATATCTGCTTGTAATGCTCACGGCATAAGCGATATCAAGTCTCGTACATAGCATAGCATACATTATTCTGCCAATGGCTGAAGCATACGGTATCTTCGTCATTTTGTCTCTCTTCAAGAGTCTTGGGACATTGCCCCTTAGAAAGACGTATTCCATGTCTAAAGGGTAACAGCCCTCTCTTGGAATACTTCATGTTGAACCTTTTTAACACTTTATCTATGTACGTGGACTGTGAAAGGCCAAGGAATCGTTTGGGTCTATCCCTATAGACCCTGATACCTAAAATGTAGGTGGCCTCTCCTAAGTTCTTCATGAAGAATTTCTGCGACAAGAACAGCTTAATGGATTATAGCATTAGTATATCATTACCAATCAATAATATGCCATCCACATACAGGATCAGGAACATAATAGTGCTCCCACTGAGCTTCTTGTACACACAGGGCTCATCCGAATTCTTCATGAAGCCAAACGATTTGATCACTTCATCGAATCAGATGTTCCAGCTCCTCGAGGCTTGTTTTAGTCCAGAAATAAACCTCTTAAACTTGCACACCTTATACTCTTCGCCTTTGGACTCAAAACCAGACGGCTGCTCCATATAGATATCTTCTTCAAAAAATCCGTTATGGAACGCTGTCTTGACGTCCATTTGGAATATCTCATAATCTAAATGTGCAGCTATGACCAATAAAATCCTAATGGACTTTAGCATGG
>JAGVVM010005343.1:0-24426 GCA_019149425.1 Psidium friedrichsthalianum
GACCCTTCTTCTGGCCATTTTTTGAAGAGAGCTCCATCAGAACTCGCGGGCGTTCCTCTCGGAATCGAGCCTCTCGAACACCATGGAGTTTGTTGACATTTTGGACATTGCTGGGTAATGAAACCTCTGTCCCGGGGTTTCTTGTTCATTTCAGGCCTTTTTCGCCTTTCTTGCTCTGATGACCCTTCCGTGTCGGTGGTGTTTCGGAGTCTCATCGGGTCGATCTATGTAAGCCGCGGTGGATGGAATTGCCCCCTCCGTTTTTTGGGCCGAATCCGACTTAACTGCATCAACGCTTCCCTGTTCTCGCCCGCCATGGTTGTTATGCTGGTCGTCTTATCATCTGGAGTCTCCTTCGTTTTGCACGGTCTTCAACGTGAGTACTAGCTTCGATATCTCTTCCTTATCTCTTTGTGTAGGGAAGATTGGTCCCCCCTGGATGCAACAGTTGGTCATGAGACTCACTAATCATGTGCCTTCCCTTAGGAAATTGTGTGCCTTTGAGGGCTTTGGCGTGCCTTCTACGAGAGCCGGGAGCGGTTGTCGCTGATGCCACCTCGGAGTTTCTTGCTTCCTCTTCTGCTTCTGCGCTCCTGGTGATGCAACAGTCGGTGGCTCTTTGGTTTGCGTATCTAGCCTTGATCCTGCTATTTGGTGTCCCCTGGAGCGTTTCTTCGCTGTCCTGGCTTCTAATCCTTTCTTTTTTCGGGAATTGTTCCTCGCCGTTCTTCGCTTCCTTGCTTCTTCTGATACTTTACCTGACAGACCGGGATGAACCCTCTCGCACTCACGGATCGAATCTCTCCGACTGGGCTGGTGGCTCAATCTTGGCTATGTTAGCAGTTGCGCTAGCGGTGAGAGGGGATAACTGCATCGTTTGCTGCATCACGCCTTGCTGGAGCCTTGATGGCATAAATCATCTCCAGGCCTGGAGATACCTTCATCTTGATTTCTGCTTTAGGTGGAGGTTCCAATGGCGGTTGAGAAATGGGAGTTTGGCAACAAGCTCTTTTGAGTAACGGTGGAGGCAAGATGCCGATTCCTGGGAGCGGCGGAATTGCCTTCTGAGATGGAGAAGGGGGTTGTGCAATGTTTCTTTAGGCGGCTCGGGGCCAACAGAGAAGGTTGCGGTTCAACCATTGTTTCCTCTCCTGAACGAGGCAGGAAAGGTCCACGAGGTGAAGGTTTGGGCAAAGGCGACGGTGGCAAGGATGGCGCTTTTGTTGTAGGGCTTCCGGCGTTGGTGTTGTCGGCTGAGAAGCTACGGGGGCCGCAAGAATCGTAATTGCGGTTGGAATGTCGCCTCAGGCGGCTTTTGGACTTGCGGAGAGGTAGGCAGAGTTTGGGGCACTGCTGAAGATTGTCTCATTGGCGAGGACACGGCTTGTGGACGATCCACCGTTGGGGTTGGCTCTTCGAGTTTAGGAGCGGTGGTGGATTCTGGGGCTGGACGTGGTATTGCCGGAGATTGCGGTTGAGATAATGGCCTTGGTGGCATTGGGACTCGAGCTGGAGGTGAAGTGGGAGTGGGAGTGGGAGGGGGAGGGGGAGGGGGAGGCGGCGGCGGCGGCGGCGGAGGTGGTGATGGTGGTGACTGGGCTATTACAGGAGTTCTAAACGGTGGACGGGGAACAGAAGTGGCAGCCGGGGGCTGGGAAGGGGCCGCACTTCCATTCGTGGGGCGAGGGCGTTGGGTTCCGGTCGTGGCACGGGAAGCGGAGGAAGTCCCCGAAAGCCATGGGATGCGGAAGCGGAACGGTTGTCGTTGTTCGGCCATGAATGACTAGAGAGGTGACCAAGCTCGACTGAATGAGAAGAGACTGATATTTGGTCTGCGGACCAGATGCCCATGGGTTTCATATATATAGAGTTTCCTTCAGGATACTTGAGAAAACTCTTGGGATATTTTGTGGTGCAATTTTCTTGGGTCACACTCACTCTCGGCTTCTTTGCCTCTCGGATGTGCAAAAGCTTCTTCTGGTCTTTGAGTTTTACGGGATGCTTCGCCTCTATTTTACCTTGTCTAGTAGGTTTAGCATCTCAACCGCTTTGCTTTTGGATTTGCCTTCAGGTTTCTGTGGAGTAAAATTTGGAAAGAACAGGAAAAGTTCCTTCCTTTTAATCCCCAGATCGCTTTACACACCATGCGATCCTGTCACGAGGAAACATCCGCTGCACGCAAACAGAAAAGGCATTCTCGACAATCAGCTCGATCGACATCTTCGCAATATTCCTTCCCTCGATCCGGTCATCCGAGATAGGAACTTGCTTCCATCGTCGACATCGTCTGGTTTGGACTGCTCAAACATGTAAATCGGCCCTAATCTCTGTCACCTGCACCATGTAGGCCCCGCAAGGGGGTCCTATACCTTTGAATCGTTCTTGGCAATATTCCTTCCCTCTATCCAGTCATTCAAGAAAGGAACTTGTTGCTTCAATCATCGATCTCGTCTGACTGGATTGCTCATCTGCTCATATATGAAGACTTAGGGGTGGTCGATTTTAGGATAAGTAATCCCCACCTTAGAACCGAGAATCGCCTGCTAGGGACCAGTTTCGCAAAATGCAAACCATGAACCACCCGCTTGTTCCATGGATCCATCAAACAATCGAACCATCGATCCAGTCCAGTTCTTGGTTCGATCTTGGTTAAATTCCTACCGAGCACCAACATCATTTAAAAAAGAAAATGGAACCAATCCCTAGCGATTGAAGGAGGGGGGACTCAACTTGGGACTTTGACGATGCATTCTCCACGTTTGCATTCGGTATTCTTATCATATGAAAAATTTAAAGATAATGTCTTTGCAAGTGTTAGTATTATTGTCAGTACTGGAGTCGACCATCATGGAAAATGCAATAGAAATTGATCAACTAATTAACAGAATTTTTTAAATGCATCCATAGTGTATAGCATATATCACACATAAAAATAAATTGGGTCTAAATTCTTTTTTTTTTTTTTTGACAGATGGGTCTAGACTCTAGAACTTTGAGGGAAATGACTTCAATTAAAAGAAAATACATTTGTATTATATAAAGGGACCGGTTCGATTGGGCCAATTGGATGATTCTCACCCTAAACCGCGAACCAAACTGGCACCCGCCGGTTCCAAAAAATTAAAATTGGGAACTGGACCGGTACCCTCCGGTTCCAAAAAATTTGGAACTAGGAACCGGATCAATACCTGTCGGTACCATCCAAAATCAATCGATTGGGTATGGTCTAATCCGATCCGTTTGGGTGGATCATAATTTTTTTTGCTCACCCCTAATCGAGATCAGCTCTAATCTCTATACTCTGCACAATATTCGTTCGATTCCGTGTCATATATGATAAAAGCTTCATTCTTTTCTGATTAAGCAGAGTTACACACGCTTTTTCGATGGTCCCTTTGGCTGCTTGGCACAACAGTTGGTGAAATGCATACCGCATCGTGGCATCAGATTCAACACAATCGCATGCTTAAACCATATATCCATCTGCAGCAGCTACTAGGGAAAATCAGAAGAAGAAAGTTCGCACAAAGCTGAAGCATGAATTTGTATAGACATTAGAGATAAGAATCGTAGTATTTCTGGTCCCCAATTTTGCAACCCACTGTAATCCAGTCCTTGAAGAGATATTCGGAGGCACACAAATATAAATCTCCCTGAACTTTGAACTCGACCAATACTTTGGGGTAAGCCTAAACTCAGCAAATAAAATCTCTAGGGCCTAAGCTGGGAGATCATCTTACCTAGAGATTTGAAGCTTGTGTGAAGGTGGTGATCTCCCCGAAATTATATTCATTGCACATAGGGCTACAGTTCGGGAACCGTGTTGAAAAAATTATAAATTCAGGGATCACATTGCATATTGAGCCAAAGTAAAGTGAATGGACTAAGAATATTTTGCTTGTCTACGCAGATGTTTAGACATAAGTTGCTGTCGAAAATAAAGTAAAAATTATCGGTTAATTATTTCAATCAATATAAGTGAATCTTTTTCGAATCTTCTTTCGGGCTAGGCTACCTTGTCTTTTGGCCCAATCGAAACGACCGAAGCCTTTTTAACTATGCGCTTACCCATGCCCATCCAAATCCATCTTCGAACCTTCGTGGCTTGAACAACCTCGGATGGGCCCATGAATGTCTCGGCCCATAATCAGGTGTCGTCGTTGTTTCACGCCAGTCAAAATTCGTGCTGTCTACTCCATATCTTTGGGAATATTCCCCTATTATCACCAAGACGATCCTTGGCGCTACTTTTCAGTAGACTGAACCTTTTTAAAATCTATTTCTCTCTAAAAGTTTCCTTTATTCCACGATTCCTTTTTGAATTGTGGCCCTTTGGATCCAATGCCTTTTGGACTTGAAATAATTTACTTATCCGACTTTTCTTTTCTGACCTTGATATATACGGATTCGTAGATGAGATCCCAGACGAAATGTGCCTATCGATAAGATCGTGACAGGTAATTATATACAAAAAGAAGGACAAATGTCAACACCAACTAATAACCATTCTTTGTAAATCCTCCGGTGATGCCCTTTCATCGATTACATTTTTCATTTCAATAAGCTCGTTAGAGACCCGTCCTCTTCTTCGTCAATGATCACTTATGAAAGACAAATTGTGAGAAAAATGGAGGGAATAAGGTGTGAAAAGTCAAAACAAATGTGAGAAAAATTGGAGGGAATAAGGTGTGAAAAGTCAAAACCCTTCACCTCGTGATTGAGGAATCCTTTTTCCGCGACTTCTCTTTCTACAATAGTTCGATTGTCGATGGCCTCTTCCGTCCATCGATAAGCTACAAGAGATAAATAAAGTACCATGATATGCAGAAGCATAAGCTAAAAATTTACATGATGTCAATATCCGCGATTTTTCATTTTATCGGGGAAGTATTGGGAAAATTTTAGTTTTCACGAGAAGCGAGATAAAAGGGTGATTTTGCATCGGGAAAAAAAAGGGGAAATTCCAATAAAGGCCTAGAATGCTTTCAATTTTTTAAATAAGGACATAAAATTGGAAATTATTTCAAATAGAGGAATGAAATGACGATATTATTCTAAAGCAGGGGCCTAACCTTTTGACTGGTCAAAAGTATTTTCGTATTTTAGGTTTTTGAATTTTTTTTCCTTGTTTTGTTCTTTTCTTTTCTTTTCTTCAATGGCTAGTTTGCCGAAAAGGGCTAGGTAAGAGCCGCCCTCACTAGATCTAGTGAGGGCCGCCCTCATTAACCGCAAGCAAGCCCTAGGCGAGGCCGACCTCCCCTGCAGTTGGCGAGGGTTGACCTTACTCGGGCTTGTTACTTCTACACACACAGACACACATATATCTATATGTTTGTGTGTGTATATATATTATGTCATTTGTCTCAATTTTTTGCTTTTTGAAATTAATATTTTAGCGACAAATACAAATATATAGAGTGACCGCCTTGGAACCGATTTCAGGGTACGAACCGGTTTATTCTGGAACCAATCATCCCTAACAATGACACAATTTGATAAGGATTGTAAATGGTCCACAATTTGATTCTTTGTTTCCTAGGGCAGATTCCTAGCGCATTTACCTGAATATAATACTATGCTTGTGGAAGTTCAACATTAGGGATCTAAGCAACTTGTCTTGATGTGTCCATCTTCGAGAACTTCACAGAATAGTCGTCGATCGGACTACAACTAGCTAAATTTGATTGCATCCATTTTTTATGTGAGTTTTAGGATTCTATTACTCTATTTAAATATTTCAGAAGTTGATCGATGTAAGTTTTAAGACTTCCAGAATTAGTGCACTACATAGGAAAAAAACAAATAAGCAAGATACCTTTTGCTACTTGGTTGTCGAAGCAACACGTTATGCTCCTGTATTCAAACTTAGAGAAACTCTTCGAAAAGTGAGCTAAGCAATTTCTTTATTGGGCCCGAGGCCACCCCACGTAATCGAATTTGAGCCCGCCCAGATACTTTCAACTTGCAAAAAACTAATTAGAAATTTCGAATTTAGTAGCTGACTTGCTCTGTGACAAAAAAAGGCATAAAACGACAAGTTATGACAAGACACAACGATGTACCTTAAACAGGAGCAAGCACGCCAGTTTGACTCCGCAGGTGGAGAAGAACCAAATCCCAGAAACCAGAACGACCTTTGTCCGGTCCCTGGCTCGTGGCCACTGCCCGCAAGATCTCTCTGGGATTGCTTTCAGTGGTGACGGGAAACTAGAAAAGCTGTCACACGGGACTTGAAGGCAGCATCTCCATTTCAAAAATGGTTCATATCTTCCAATTCAGAAGACTAGAAGGAACAAAATGATAGTGGCAACCTGTGCTAGACACAACACAAGAAGGGTGAAAATCCAAGAATCCGGTTCGAAGAGATGGCGAGAAATGCGATCCCAACACAATATACCTTTCGATACGACCTCGCTCCGGTGACGACTCCCCGGGGGGAGTTCGCCTTTCCATGGAGATTTGATGTGAAAACTTCTGTCAAGCATTGGGAGAGGAAAGAAGGGAATCCAGACCCGGTTACTGGAATGCAGAATCTGTGTGTTTTTTTTTTTCCGCCTTTGACATCACGCACTGTCATTTTGACTTCCTCTGCTCCACACAAATTTTGATACTAGCCAAAGATTATATGCCCTTAATACGTCATGATAAGAGAACCCCATCTGCTGCTGCTGCTGCTGCTGAGCCTTATCTTGCTCCAAAAGATTGTCCTCCCAAAAAATCAAGATGATAATAATAAAAATCGTCACAAGAAGAACAATTTATACTGTCTGGGTTAAAACAAACTAGGGTTATCGGGTCAAGTTGCTCCCAAGTTTGAAGCACAATATCCGCCGCCCACATTTTTGACCAATGTTTTCTCTTGGTAATAAAGGCAAACATCTTTCGGGCCTCTCACGTGGGTGAGCGTGTGTATTGGATTCTGGGAATTCAGGATCTAATCCCCACCATCTGCTAAAATTCTTTGAAAGAAAAAAGACCCACTTGCTGAAATAAAATGGCCAGACAGGGACATTGAAAAGTTCATTTTTTTTTTTTGGTCATTGGATATGCCGGGCATGTTAAGATCGGTTTATTGAATAGATATATCAAGCGAATCGATGATTTATATGGGAGTTTGGAAATGACCCGTTTATTTGTTATGGGAAGGAATCACATTTTGCATCTTATATTTATCTCCAGGAAAGAGATTCTGCAAATTGCAAGATCCCTCCATGCTCTCTCTCATCCTTCTCCTCCAGTATAAAAAGGAGCAAGGGCGACCATCTCTTCCCCAAGAAGAACGCAGAACGCAATCTCCCAACTTAAAAGAGAGAAGGTCCTTTTCCTCGACATACTCTCTTCCTCTCTCTCTCTCTTCCTCTCGCTATCTTGGGTCCTTTGAACCGAAGATTTAGAAATGGCATCGAGTTCACCTCTCCCACAACTCATCGTCATGGACGCCCATGCAGAACAAGATGTTCGAGAGGGCACTGCCCTGTACGACAAGGACACTCCCGACCGGTGGCACAACGTGGCCCGGGCCGTCGGCGGGAACAAGACCGCGGAAGAAGTGAAGAGGCACTACGACATCCTCGTGCAGGACCTCATGCACATCGAGTCCGGCCAAGTCCCCTTGCCCAGGTACCGAGCGTCCTCTGCCTCCTTCGGCACCAGCAGAGCCATTGCTGATGAGCAGAGGTAATGTGTGCCCCCGGCCGCGCCCCTCCCCCCCGCCCCCCCAAACCGATGTTTTTTCTTGGGTTGTCCGTGTGCATATGCGCTAATCCATCCCCAATGTAAGATCATGCGGGTCCAAGTGTGAGGTCAACAAAAGGATCCGACGGATTTTACATGAATTGGGTCGGCAAAGGGCTTAGCTTTTTTTTATCTTCTTCACCCTTGCATATCGGCTTTTGAAGTAAATGACCATAGTTCTACCCTGTTTCTGCAACCCCCACAAGATCAAGAACGTCCCTGCTTTTTATAAGAAGGTGTGGAAGAAATTTCTGAAAAAATATAATGTCGACAGGTCTCTTGTGGTTCATGTGTTGTCCTCCGTCGCCATGAACCATAGAGCAGGCTCGCCAGTAGGAACTGCTTCTTGCGATTAAACTGGTCGGAAGGTTCTCTGCAACTTGTCCTGCTACACTGGTTCGATTCACCAACGTCTATCTAGGAAAGTAGGACTAGTGACTCAGCAACAAATTTTTCCAACTTATCTTTGATAGACAATGAGACAAGTACAGCTCTGTTTTTTTAAAACTCTTAAGGACACAGGGGTGATGCATCGGAATGGGCAAGAACCAAAAATAATCTATGAGCTTCTTTAACTGTTTTTGAGGACTTACAAGTTGCCCACGTTTCCTGAAGATGCCACCAGTTCAATTTCTTCCCCTTTTCTGCGCCTAGAGTTGAGGCTCAAAGCTTTGCCAGCATACCCAATAAGATGAATTTTTCATTACTTTATGTAGATTTCCACCGCTTTCTGCCCATTTTTCTTATTCTAGTTCGTGTTGAAGAGGCTCGCATGAAATCCGATCTTGCCTCCTTTTAGATCTCTTGCACCTGCTCCCATATTTTTGTTTCTCTAGCCAAACTGAAATGCATCATGTTTTATACAGTTCAAGATTGGTGATCCAGTATACGAAGGCACTTAATTCTTCTTTTCCTCTACTCATAAATTCATCACACTCTTCCTGAATCGTCTAGGATCCTCAGGACATGGGGATTGTAGTTCCTTGTACCTTAAAAAGATGAAGAAAAAAAGAGAACTTACCTGCAACATTTGCCAATAAATTAAGAATTAGCTGCCGCGGATGATAGACTCGTGCGGACGTGCAATTTGAGTCTCTTTGCGTAGAGAAACTGTACTAAGGCGTGGAGCTCAATCTGAACTGATAGTGTGATCACGCATTAAGTTCATTTTCCCGCGATAATCTAACAAAAGACCGGGCGTTCTGGTGAGCTCCCCCGTCAGATTACGAGTGCAGTCTGCATGGTGTCCTGGTCTACTAATCTTGTAGTTCATATATTCTCAAGTTCATTCAAGTTGTTGCCTTGTTTCTGTGCAGGCACCTGAAGAACCTCAAGCTCTAATGCATGATCGCAAACCGCCCTATGATCCGTAAAACTGTAAAGAAACCAAAGGATCAAAGCAGCCCCGCGATGTTGAAGGCTGCGATTCTGCTCTTCTCCTTCGTCAGGTTTCGTAGAAGTTTCCTTTGACTAATGGCGCCAACCGGCGTGATTATGTGATGGACTACTACTAGTACTCGCTGTTTGTTTGTCAAAGTCTGTATCTATGGAGCAATGCTCAATTTCATCTTCTTCTGTAAAGAGGAATATCATGATGCTCTCTGTCTCGTACTTATCTCTTATGCATCTACAAACAACGGTTGACTCGAATAAAACACAGTCGCGGCGAATATAAAAGCGATCCGTGCCAGATCGAAGATCTCTCGCAGTGTTTGGGCGGTCTTTTGGGAGAATCAAAACGCCGGCTTAAAAAAAAAGGTGGGGGGGAAGAAAAGATTAGAAGGATCAAGTGAAAGTAAACGTGGTTGCCGGGTATCGATCCCGTGACTCTCGCCTACAAAACAAGCCCTCTGCCATCGGACCTATAGATAGGACAACCGTCGCGATTCGTCCTCCTTTATCTACTTTTTTAAGGTCACATATGCCCCCTACGATGTAATTTCCTGGCTGCCTATAATTTCGCTTTCGGTCGCTTTCCTATCCACGAGGATGATTAGAAGAGTCCAAAAGACGATTATTCATCATATATCCTTCACGACAAAAATTTAAGCCCAGCTGTGATGAAATCGACATAACAACCCTTGATTTTGCTATGCATCCACTTCTATCGGCTTCGCATTACTTATATATATAATTTGTATATCTATATACATGAATGAATAGATCATTTGCCCTCGAGGATCTTGGGCTACCATGGGATTTTCCTCAATGGGTGACCGAAATGGAGCGTTGCTATCCGCCCCGAAACACTCTCGTGCATGGAAGGCCACAAGCACATGCAAAAGACACGTAAAAATTATCAAGATCGACTCTCAGCCATTCCGCTTCATGTCTCTCGCTCGCGGTCGCGTCGTCATCGTCCGAACACGTCCGCTTTCGCCCCTAAGAATAGCTCCCCCTTTGCGCTATAAGTACTTGGCCAAAATCCCACCACTTCCCAGATCAATTGCCTTCACTTCCTCCCATCTTTTCAAGACTCTATCGAGGGGAAAAAAAAAAGGAAAAAACACGAGAAGAGCACTTGTTTTTTTAGCTCTCGCAATCGATCGCAACGAGTTTCCGCCTTTCTCCGGAGTTTTAAAACGTTACTGAAGATGGCAAAGATCGCGTTGGCCTCGTGCTCTCGCTGCTCCTGGTCCTGGCGATCCAATCCGCGGCGCGCGGGGACGCGCTCTCGCCGGTGGCGGACCAATTGGGCCAGGCCGCTGCGTCGGCGAAGGGCGCGGCCCAGAGCATGGGGCAGGCCGCGAAGGAGGCAGCGGAGGACGCTAAGGACACCGCCTCTTCCTGGTCCGACTGGTTCACCGGAAAACTCAAGTACGATCCTAAAACATTCCCCCCCGATCAGCACTACAAATTTGATCGCTCCTCTCGCTACTTATTCGCAATGGCTTTAATTCGTTCCTAATGTTGAATTTTTGTCAATCTTTGTGATGAATTCAGGGTTTCGGCCTCTATAACTCGGATGGCGACCAGAACGGACCGGCCGCAGCGCCCGTGTCAGCATAAGAACGCGGACAATCACTTCAACCGCATCTGCGTCTCGAATAATCTGCAATTTTTAGGCCTAATTTGCAGTCCATGCGTAGCTAATAGGTAAATTATTGCCAGGCCTTGCCTGAGGGATGTCTCTAGCGAACTAGCTAGCATCCTATGAAAGGAGTAAATTCTCCTTTGGTAGCTAGAATGTATACCCTAAGGTAACTGTGTGATCCTATTTGTACTTGAAGGGCCTTTCGCGGCGAGTTGAATAACAACTTCCCTTGTCTATTTATTGCGTTCACTTGTTCCGTGTTTTGCGAGACACGAAAATGAATTTCTAGTCACATGCCGCGGAAATCATAATCGTTCATTACGTTTTCAAACAAATTAGTATGCGTCTCATCTAGAGCCAAAATAACTACTAAGTTCGAAGATTAGGAATTGCACGCGACACGATTCCGATACCAAATGAAAAATTCAACCAGAAAAACTTAATCAACGACGAGAACGAGATCCTGTATAACGAAAAGATATACGAGCTCGATAGAAAAAGTGAAGTGGAGTACTTTAATATAAGAATTTTCATTTTCCCCATCTCCTCCTATGAACAGTTCTAATTTTTTCCCCATATTTTCCAACGAAGCTTAGGTTCCTCCCCGTTGTCCTTTCCTTTCCGAAACACCGATTAAATGTTTCAGCGGAAACTGCCAACTCCTTGTCCCTTTTGTAAGCCATATGCCCGTTTTATGTTCTGTCTAACCGCTTTGCCGGAAAGAGACATTGTTCAGAATCAATCTCAGGACGTTTGCACAGGTACGACTCGAGCCTAAACGATGAACATTGAATCCGTGCGTGGGGCGAGCGATTTCCCGACATTGAAGACGAGAGATGGTTGTAGCACTGACAAAGACAGAAGACAAGCTCAAGGATTTACCATCCTAACCTAACCTACCTAACCTAAACCATGTCGAAGATTCTCCTAAGTACTACTAAATCCGGTGTTTACCCGATTGATAATGCATTTCGACGCAACCCTTTTGAATCGGTTTGAACATGACCCGCGGATCATCAGAGCTCTTCGCTTAATTGTCGAAAACATCACCTTCCCTTAAGCTAAGAAGTAACTGGATGCAGGAGGAGAGAGGGAGAGATAGAGGTTTTGCAGACTCAAGATCAAGCTCATCAAGCACAGCCGAGAAACCCGAAATATTAGCTAAGAACTAAAATCCATCAAGAAGCAAAGATTTGCTAGGGTTCTTTCTACCACGAGATTACACTGGTTCATCAGATTGCAGACTAAACATGGATGACCCATCAAGATCGATAAATCTAGTGCTACGCAAGACAGCATCTGCGAAGTGATCAGTTTGGAGTCCCTCACCTCAAAAAAAGAAAAAAAAAAAAACAAAGTTTGCATCTTCATCTTCATCCTTGATCTTGCAGAGATGGGTCACTACGCCGGTTCTTCGGATGCCTGCTTGTCTTCCCAGTGTTCTTGTTGTTGTGCATCCACACCACTTGACACCTTGCCTCCTCACCCCCGATCTCCCCGCAGAACCTCTCCACCTCCTCCTCGTCTCTGCCTCTGATCCTCCACCCCACCTCTCTCCGCGAACTCCATCATCCTCTCCTTCTGCTCCGGCGTGAATTCGTCCTGTGCCTCTTCTTCGAGAACGGCGGCGCCGTCGCCGCTTGGCGGCCGGTGTTGGTCGGAGCCGAACAGGTTCAGATCCTCGCTCGAGGACTCGTTCCCGCCGCCGCCGAAGGCCACGCTCATCGGCGTCACCATCGGGCTCTGGACGACGCCCACCGAGTACCTCTGGTACGGGGACGCCAGCGGCGGAGGCGGCAGCTGGAGCGGGGCGACCAGGCCCCGACGGAAGCTGGCGGAGGCTGCAGCGCCTCGCCGTCGACCTCCTTTCTGTGGAAATTCCGGTGGCATTCGCACGCGGCGCACCTGAGGGACCCGGCGGTCCGTCCTCCCCTGCCGGCATGAACTCGCCGCATCCATCGTAAACGCTCCCGCCGACGCTCGCCGCGTGGTTCCGGAGGCACTCCCGGTACCTGACAGCGGGCGACGGCGCGGTTTTCTGCTTCGATCCGGCGGGGGCCGGCAGGGCGGAGGACCTGGAGAAGGCGAAGGAGACCGGATCCGGATTCGAGTCTCGCGCTCGGTTTGACCTCATCGTCAACGTGGCGGTGCAAATTGGGGCGTTGGGGTGGGGGGTGATCTAGGTTTGTTTGAGGAGGAGCACGAGTATGGGTGCACCGTTGTGCAAAGCCCTCGATCCTTCTGGAGTCGCGAGCCAAAGTGAGCGAAGCCAGAGAGGAGACCGGAGCTGTGACGTCATCTTCTTGGGGTTTGAGCTCCATTTCTCTCTTTTTTCATGGAAAATTGCACACCCTTTCTCTCTCTCTCTCTCCTCTCTCTCCTTCTCAGTCTCTTCCTTGTTTCGACCCGCAAAATCAGTCCTTGGTTTCACAAAATTTCCCCCAAAAACCTTCTCCTTTCTTGATTTCCAGCTTCTCTCTTGCGAGAGAGAGAGAGAGAGTGGGAGAGTAGGCGTGGTTAAGCTAAGTAGGCCTTGGGTTGCAGTGCAAATTCCAGCACCAAGAAAGTACAGAATTCGCCGGTAATGGAAAGGAGTCAGCGAGGTTTGGCGTGGGGATATGTGAGACTGACAAGAAGCAGCAGCTTGGTAATTTGCATCAGAGAAACAGAGAGAGAAAGAGAGACAAATTAAAGGGGGACTCACGAGCACAGATGGGGCTCTGAATCTGGTGGGTGGAGGTAGGAGGAGAGCAGAGACCAAGAAGCAAGAAGCAGCTTTTCCTCCTATGGCTGGAGCTCGAGCATCTTAATGGCGAGAGGGCGAGGAGAGAGAGGAGAGAGAGATGGTGTGCTGGTGGGTGGCTTCAGTGCTTCCACACAGGCTAAACCAGCGAGGTCCCATGTGCAGCAACACGAGACAGGTTGGTTGCTAGGCGAAGCCCAAACAAGAGTTGCTCTATTTTTAAGATTGATAGAGAGGTGACAGAGAGAGAGAGAGAGATAAATGTAGAAGAGAGTTCTCTTCTAACATTTTTTTCTTTTTCCTGAATTTCTTTTGAAAAATCAACCCCACCTGAGAGTAGAATTGAAAAAAAACCCCCTCCTTCCTCCCATCGCGCAACACGGGCCCACTCGCTCCCTTAATAATTGTCCCTTTCTGTTCCTTATCTACACACAGTGTCTCGCATCCCCTCTCCCCCCAAAACATTCAATTCCAACTTCGTGTCCACACCGTTCGATTTGGACATGAGTTTATGTTTAGATCTAAATGTAACGTCCGTCTCCCTTCCCCCGCCCCACCCACATTAACATCAGAAATATATTTATTCAAATCATACTTACATGGGAAATCTGCAACATAAAGTCAAACTATCCACACCGCGGAGTTCCGGGCCAAAGAAGTTAAAAAAGTTTAAAGCCAATCACGACGCAGATCTAGTTTGTATGTGTGATGCGCGCGGGGCGAGACGGTGCGGCAATTTCGCGCGCGCAGCCATTTTATCGGAGCCGGTCGTACAGCCGAAATCGAACTCCAATGCAATTGATGCGACAGAAATCGATCGTACACGGGATGATGCTAAGATCTATGTAGGAGTGCGATTGATCATTGCGCTTAATCTTGAAGACTTGTGTGTTATTCTAATTATTATTTTTGGCGGCAGTCATACGTTTATGGGAGAATAATTACAGAACAATGTCGTCCGAAGCATTACCCAAATTCGGTATTGCGTGTTCAGTGTATTCACTTATCTCTAATGGTAATATAACGAAATGTGTGGGGTCGAACTCTAGTGAATCGACATGTGAAGCCTATGGTGTAAAAGGTTGTTAGTTTTCATTCGTTTTCCTTTCAATTTAAACTTATTTCCAGTCCATGTAAATTAGTTTTTCACGATTCAGATGCCGAAAAATAAAAAAATAATGCTTTTAGATCGACTTATATTTCCATTGACCCCACACAGTTGACCAAAGATCTTCGGGTACTCGAAGAATCATCGGTCCACATGATTCGGTCTCCAGCCTTCTTTTTTTTATTTTTTTCTGCTGGGCCCTCGTGACCCTCCCCAAGTCTCAGCTTTTTCCCTTAATGGGGCTCAATCATTGCCTTGTCTGACCTTAAACTTGGTACTAATCAAAACACTAAATTAATCAGATCGAGCTTGTCTGTGATTATGACCAGTACTTTTGTTTCTTTCACATAAATTAGTTGATTATTTTAAGGTACGATTGTATATAATTTTTTTTGTAGTTAAATATTTCATTATCCATTACGTAACTAATATTAACCGATGCTTAGAACATTTACTAACCATCATCCAATCATACTACTCTGAAATGATTTTTTAAAAAAACATAATTTTTTACAAATCACCGCTTTATCGCTTGAAAAATGAACGGATGCAAAATACTTTATCGTTCATGAAATTGTTTTACTGTAAGCTATTATCAATAATGAGAACATTTCTCGTTGATAAAAGATATTTTTTAAAATCATTTATCTTTTGCAAAACAAACGGAGTAGTATGATAGGGATGATGGTTATGTATATTTTGTGCACGCCTAATAGGTCCATTGCATAAAACAAATAATACTTAATTACAAAAATTTAGTCAATCTTACCTATAGTAATCAACTAATTTATGTTGATTTTTAATCAAGGGGCGATAAACAAGGAGGTATCATCGAGATTGACATAATCATTATCTCATCAACTATTTACTTATCATTTTTGCATCTTGTTGATTAATGACATGATATGATACTATATTATAATTCGATGAATAATACAAATTGATAAAGCTAAAATTTAAATAAGGTCTGATCGTAATTAATAGTCTAACATTGGTAGAGCGAGTGAGAGAAAAGAGACGAGATATTCTCGGAATAATTATCGCTAGGGCTGTCAAAAGGCCGTGCCTACCCGACCTGACCTTGACCTTGGTACTATTTCAATATAGTATCGGTACTCTTCTGAAACAGTACTAGCACTTATTGAAACCATCGCAGTTCGTCGGCATGTCCTCCACCTTGAATGGCAGGTTATCGATATGGAATAGCAAGCTCCCCAGAAGTACTTGACCTCCACCCCTTCCTCCTTCATTGCGGCCTCGATCTGCTCTTCCGACTTCACCTCATCCCATGACACCTTGCGTTGGGCGTAAACAGCCTCGGCCCCGACGGCTTTTGCCCATCTCGGCGAGCACCTCCTCGGGGCGACCCACCCTGACCACGAGGTCCGAGCCGTGGTCTCGCAGACTGCAACGGAGGTCGAAGACGGGCTGGAGGAGGAAGGAGGCGCATGGATAGTTATCGCACTCAAGCAACGGTGTAGGACTGTCAACCTGTAATGGGTACTATTACTGCAATTGGACGTGTTTGTAAGAGAACCTTTTATTGATGTTGCTCAAGGTTTCGGGATTGAATCGTGAAAATTATTAAAAATCCAATCGGACACTTGTAACAAAATACAAATCCAATAGGACATTAAGAATTTTTGCTCCATGTAAGACAGTCGCTGATCCTTTTTAAACATAGGATTTTGTGTAAGACTTGATATTTTGTAAGAAATGGATTAAATAGGAAAATGGGGCGAAGCCATCAAGCTCAGGGTGTGCGCTCCTCGTCTAACCCTGTCCCATTGCTTTCTCTATTACCTACTCGAGTTGGATCCGAGACAGGTTCCGTGGAAATGATATGGACTTGGAAACCATAACTCATTAGTCAGATCCATTTTTGCTATTTTGAATAATTCATTCTCCGTGAAACAAATGAAATCTTAGTAATTACCCAATTTTGAACGCTGCAACGTAATTTCTTAGATCTTATTTCATCAATGTGACACAAGGGTATCACCGTTTCGCAAGTATTAACTCCAAAAAAATGTCTCATCAAGTTAGTGCAAAGTCTCAAATATACCCCAAGTGAATTCTGCTTTGAGGCGACTCTGATCTCAAGACACTTGTCGAAGTGAACTCGTTAGATGGGTGTCGATTATCTTAGAAGCGAACCACCGCGAAATCAACCCTATTCATCAAGTAGAATCGAATCCACCCTCTTATGTTCTTCCGAAAACGAGCTCCTGGCACGGCTTTATCCTTCCTTTTGTCCTAACAAATGATTGATGGATTAAGGTTCTAGGATTAACTGGTTCAAGCATACATGCCATACCGAGTAGTTGAAATCTAGAAGTGCCTGTCCCATAAATGCCCTCCGTACGAAAGCCACGTGTCACGATGAAATGCTTAAAATAAGGGCATTTTCTAGGATATGATATTCTTATGTTTAGGTGATGAAAAACTAAACGATTATGCAAAATATTTTTCACAGACTAAAAATATAAATCAGATTAAGCGGAAAAGGTTTTCCTCTTGTGGCAAGAAAAAAATCATCCTAAACTGTCAAACAAATGAAAACTAACCATTTTTCTAAATGATTTATATGAAAATTATTTTCTTTTATCGTGAATTTTCAGTAAAATAAACCACACACGCAAACTTATTAACATATTCCCCACACCTATTTAAACAAGTGCTTCGTCAAGCATTCTTTTAGACGAAATCTGTCTCAAGAAGCATTTTTGTGACTGCACACCTATTTAACAGCATTTCGATTGAGCCATTGTCGTAACATATTAATAGCATAAATCGTAAAGAATGTCAAAAACAATGGAAAATTCCAAATACATGCATGAAGTACGTCCTTTATTTCAAAAAGGAGTCCGGTAAGAGATATTTACGTCATTTACTTTTATTTATTTTTTATTTTTTTTGAATATATTTTTCTTTCATTTCACAGTGGTCGGCCACAAGCCCCAGGTAAAATTCAGGACAACTTCACACCTCGATGGCCATAGGGGAGGTGACCTCGCCAGGCCGGTTCATCAGCTAAAATGAAGGGAAAAAAATATGAAAAAACAGAAAGAGAAAAGTAAAAAAAGTAAATGACAAAATTGAGCTTGGTGAGACTTTTTTTGAACAAAGACGATAGTTAAAGCTTTATTTGAAATTTCTCTTGAAATATCAGTATATACTAGGAAAATTCTTTTTTCAAAGAAAATTCAAGCTTGTTGTTGTTGTTGTTATTATTATTTGTTCCGCGGTGAAACGGCTACTTTACAAAAAGTGGAATGTATTTCTCTTCGTCTATGATCCGGACCTGCGGAGCTTGACGTTGTCTGGCCATCCTCAGCTTTCTTTTGTTGCTTTGGTACTTGTTCTCTCTCTCTCTCTCTCCTCCTTCTGCTGCTGCTGCTGCAGCAGTACAGCTTCCCACCACACTGCTTCCTCATTTTTTTCTGATCAAAAGCAAAGATCAGGTGCAGTCTCTCTCTCTCTCTCTCTCTCATCATGAGCTATTTTCGAATACTGTTGTCTATCTCAATTCGCTCAACATGAGCTGCCCGATTCCCGTGAGACCGAGGCCAGAATTACCCCCTCCCCGCCGCTGCTGCGTTGTGGTAATGTTACAGTGAGCGAAGCTGTCGTTTTCCTCTTTTCTTCTCTTCTTCTCGGGTTTTCCTCCATTTTTTTTTTAAATTTTCCTTTCTGGGTCTTTTGTTCTTCATGCAAAACCGCCGTTCTGGGGTTGCTGTCGCGTTTCAGCCAACGTGTCTCCGTCGTATACGGCGGTCCCACTGTCTCGTTTACCTTTCATACCGGACCCAGAAAACAAGAATTGGGCCGGTCCAGGGCCTCTCACTGTACTTCGCTGCTTTTCAGCCCATGCCTCTAGGCTCTACCTCTACTCCCATGGATTTCTAAGTTCATTGTGGTCTGGTTTGTACGTTTGGTGCGCGGGAGAGAAGGGTAGTGGGTCTTATGGAAAGAGGAAACGTGAAAAATCACAAATAAACGGATGATCGCATCGAAGTGTGAGGAATGTTTTGGACATTAGAGTGAAAACTCGAGCATCTTTGTGGTATTTTCCGTTTCGATTGGCTCAAGGGTTTTATTTTAGGCTCGATACTAGGTTCATCTCGCGCATACCGACCTGCTCGATCGGCTTCGAAAGTGCAGATGCCGGAATCATCGCCCATGGAGGCCACATCAAGAAAAGAGAGCGTTTTTCATGCATAGGTCCCATGTATGATGAGCAAATTAGGGCAGTCCTTGCCCCGTGCAGTCCTCGCTAGGTCTTATGGTCCCGATCATTTGGATCCATCATAGATCTAGCCCAGCCTATTTTTCCTCATTGAGGAGGTCGAGCAACGTCCTTTTTTTTTGGGGATAATAACATAATAGTTCATGAACTTTTAATTTGTCATCCAAGAACTTTTAATTTGTTCGGTGAGATCTCTAAACTTTTGAATCATGTTCAATCTATCCTTGAACTATACGAAAATACGAAAATGTTGTTCTTGAATTTGAATTGATGGAACGACGATATCGACACATTTTTCATATAATCTTGGGATGAATTGAGCTTGCATAAAAGTTCATAACTATATCGAATAAATTTAAAATCAGGAATAGCATTGCATATCTGATTAACGTTTAGGGATCGTTGGTATCGATTTTTCTTTCTTCTTTCGACTTTATATCGAATTTTAGCCTTCTTGAATTACTGGATGGAAATGTGGGGGGTTAGGTGGGGGAGGCATTTTCTTTACGCTGATAAAAGTGAGAGTAAAAAGGCATGTGATCCATCATCTTCTCCACATGCGTTTTGATAGCAGGAATCCCACGGGCCCTCGCTTGCCCTGCAGGGCCACGACAAAGGATGCAACCAAACTAAAGCCACCTTGTCTCTTCTCTCGGACACATTTCTAGTCAACAGTCGCATCGCAATGCTCCGTCGTACACGTACTCGCGTGCCCACATTCATCTAACCCCTCGTGGCCTGTACTCGACCCAGCTCATCCCAATCCTAAAGTAGGTTTCCATGGATGGTTGATGTTGTGGCCACTGTTCATCAAAAGTGGAACATGTCTTGTTCCCCCGGCTGCTCGGAAAATTTTGGGATAACCATGTAATAGTCCTTAAACTTTGAATCGAAGTGTAACGCGATTTCTGAATTTTTGAATTTATTCAACGTGATTTATGGACTTTAGCCTGACGTTCGATTGGTCCTTGTACTTTTTATTGATCAACGTGATTCTTGAACTCTTGATTCATATAGTTCATGTACTAAATTGAAAATGTATCAAAAGTTCAGGGCTGTATTAAATAAATTAATGTTCCAGAGACACATTACACATTGAACGAAAAAAGTACCGAAAACATCTTCCGATTCAGTCATAAATTCTTTTTTCACGCCAATTTAGTTCTAAACTTTTACATTTTGTATCGATTTAGTCTTTTAGACCAACTTTGGTCGATCTAAGCTGACGTGGACACCACCTGGTGTTGATGCGGATGCCGATATTGACATGAATTTTTTTAATATTTAATATTTTTCTTTCTTTCTCTTTCCTTTTGTTTCTTCTCCACTACCTTTGGCTAGTCGCCAACAAGGGAGAGGTCAGCCTTCCCAAGCTGAGCCTTACCATCGTCGCTAGGCGAGCTCGCCAACGATGGCGAGGCCAAGTCATACCCTCGGGAGTTGAGCGTCGCTAGAAAGTCTTGATCTAGTTCATCTTTCACCCGGTAGCCATTGAAGCAGTTCGCCAGACATAGCTGCGCTAAAGGGGTCTAGGTGGTTGTGTGGGTGATCTCGTCGATGTGGTTGAAGATGGCACTCGCGTTCACCATCGTCGCCTCAGGCGATCCTAGCAAGGCCTGAGAAGTCTCCCTCGGCTCCTGCCTCGATAACACTTCCACACAGCTTCTTATTCAAGTTTGATCATAGATCTGAGGAGATCGACCCTCATCATGGTTGGAGCGGCTCGAACTTGGCCACCCATGGCGCCGAGCTTGCCCAAGCGATGGGAGTGAGGCTCTACCTGGAGTGAGGCCACCTCGCCCTCACCAGCTCTAGCCTCTCGCTGATTGCCGATCTGATGACCAACTGGAGGAAGGAGGAAAAAAATGAAAAGAAGAAAGAAAGGAAAAGAAAAAAGAAAAAATTAATTTTAAAAAATTAAAAAATTATTAAAAATTATTAGCGTCGTTGAATGTCTATGCTAGCGTCAGCATGCCAAAGTTTTGGGCGAAAAAAGTGAATCGGGATAATGCCAAAAGCTTTAGAACTGAATTGACACATAAAAAAAAAAAATAGTTTAGGACTATATTAACATAATATAATAGATTTATGATTCTTTTGGTAATGTTGCTCAGCATTGATCAATTTAACGGAGGCATTTATGGCATTATCATCATAAAAATTAATTTGTAATTTGCAATGCTTTGTAGGGAGCACGACGGGAACCCGGGCTCGCCTCGGAACCGCAGATTGCCCGCGGCGATCGAGGGAGCTTCTTCTTGTGATTCAATGGCTCCCGCACCTTGACGTCGCATGACGGCACAGGCCTAGCCGCCCTCTCTCTCTGCTCCTTCTTTCTTCTGTTCTCCTTTCTCGCAAAGTTCTGGTCCAACTGGGGACCAGGAAGGAGAGAGAGAGAGGAGTAACGCGTGGTCCCCTTGCTCTTTTTGCTTATTAGTCTTCGTCGCCAGCAGCAGCTCCCCCCCATCTTTCGAGGGGCCAAAACCTGCAACAACCCGGGCCCATCCTCTTCCAAAGGAAAAGGAAAAAAAAATGCCGGGAGGGACAATCATGGCCCTATCGAAATACCACACACCACCCACTCTTTTTCCATTCGGCGCACGAAAAGACATTGCTTCTCTCTTTCTCTTAGGCTCTCTCGTCTGGTCTTTTTGCCCCTTCCCTGTCCGATTTCGTTTCTGATGTGACGCAACCAACCTGCAAAACCCGAAAGAATCAGAAAACCAATTTCGATGCTGACCCTCTCCCCTCCGTCTCAAAGTCCCCGTTCAGAGGATGAACGACCCAAAGATCAAACATGGCTTTCGGAGACAGATCGGTCATCTGATTGCTCCGGACATCTCCTGATCGAGGGTTTACGACAATACTTGCCCCTGATTTGTGCGACTTTCCACGTTCTTACTATTCTTATCGCTAAGAAGACACATTACAACTACTCTCGCTTGAATAATTTAATGACCATGGAGAGTCTAATGCGCTACATGATTCAAGAGCTATGCCCAATATTGGGAGCTCCATAAATTGGAGACAGTCGCCGAAGAAAGATAAATAGTTGCGAAGGACCAAAAATAAGAGCATTTTGACCATAATGGAGGGTGCTCCTGGGTGGGTCTCTTTTGTAAGTTTGTAATACTTATTTGAGTGAAGGACTAGGGGAAAATTTTGTAAAACCAAAAAAAAAATAGGTCCTCCAACCTTTTTACCTTTGTCAATTCAGTCCTAAAGTTTTTTTATGTCGATCGACATCCAAAGGCCTTTCCCATTTTACCAATTAGTCATGTTGGTCGAGAATCCGTTGACCGGTGTATGCCGGCCCTCGTGTCGGTACTGATGTGGATAATTTTTAGATAATATTTTATTATTTTAACAATCATAAGGGAAATGATTTGCTTCGAATGAAGGACAATTGTCCTAGATGAGAGACAAATTGTGCGATAGACTCTTATAAAGTACGTTATGTGTGTTTAGAGTTAGAAAAAAAGGATTTTAACTATGCTATTGTGCACAATATGGCGACTTTCTCGACATTTTAAACAAGGCAATATTTGTATACCTGTACTAATGGAATCCATCTAAGTTGGGCTGCTAGAGCTGGAAGAGAGAGTGCAAGGCTAATTTGAACCTCTACAAATCTTCCCCTAATTTCTCTTTTGTCTAAGCTTCTTGATCTTTGTTGTTAATATAGCCATTCACTTCGTCTGGGCAACAGAAAGACAATTTTTGTGGACGTTGGACTAATGACTACTACTAACTCGATGTATGTCTTGGTTGAGGTGTCAAATGGGTTGGTCGGGTCGGGTTTGGGATCGGGTCCGATATGGTCCGACCCATATTGACCTGTCTAACCCAATTTTGACACGCATATTTAATGACCCATACCCACTCCAACCCGCAACCAACCCATACCCGACTGACCCAATTTTGACCCATATTGCCAATCATGACTTAATTTCTACTAAGAAAAATTATAGAATATCATTAACCTATTTTATTTTGCTTTTTATTTTTCTTTCATTTTTCTCCGGCCAAACGAGCGGCGACGGTCGGTGCGGCACGACGGTCGCCTACTCCGATGGTTGCTGCAGGCCGGACGATGGTTGTTGGTCACCAGCCGTTCGCCGCAGCCGCCTGCGGTCGCCTCGGTCGGTCTCCACGGCCGGCCTGCGGTTGCCTCCGCCGGTCTCGCCCCGCCGGCCTGAGGTCGCCTCGGCCGGTCGCCCCCGCGGCGCGCAGGTCGCCTCGGCCAGTCGCTGCGGCTCGTCCAGGCGCCTCGGCCGGTCGCCGCGGCCGGCCGCAGTCGCCTCTGCCGTCTCCCCTCCGGCCGCAGGTCCGCCACGGCCAGTCGCCGAGCCGCCTCAAGGTCGCCGCGGCCGATCTCCGCGGCCGCCCAGGTCGCCCCGGCCGGTTGCCGCGGCCGGCCGCAGGTCGCCCCCCGCCGGTTGCAGCGTCCGGCCGCAGGTCGCCCAGGCCGGTCGCCCCGTCCGGTCACCCCGGCCGGTCGCGCCCGGCCGGCCGCAGGCCGCCGCGGACGGCTGCCGGTCTCCGCCGCCGGCCACCCGTCGCCGCCGCGACCGGCCACCCGTCGCCACCGGGCGGCTATCGTCGGCCGCATGCCACTGTCGGTCCCCGAAAATCAATTTCCATAACAACGACGAAAATTATTTTCCGTTTATTTTTAAGTATTAATCAAACATCGGAAAATATTATCATTTTCTTGAAAAATGACGTCATGAAAAATGATTTCCGAAAGTATTACATTTTTCCGTGAAACAAACGAAAAGGCCTTAGGTCCAT
Source organism: Psidium friedrichsthalianum (assembly GCA_019149425.1). Lineage (NCBI taxonomy): Eukaryota > Viridiplantae > Streptophyta > Magnoliopsida > Myrtales > Myrtaceae > Psidium > Psidium friedrichsthalianum. The sequence continues at coordinate 23,663 of JAGVVM010005343.1, forward strand.
TTGTAATTTGTGAGAGTTATGGGTCGAAAAATGGGTCCAATATGGGTCGAAAATGGGTTTCATGCGTGGCCCAATTTTTGACCCATTTAATTTCACCTCAACTTTTTGGACCCATTTTTTAGTGAGTCCTTTAAATGTTAATGACCCATATAAGACCCATTTTATACAAATTGGGTCAAATATGGGTCTTTGACCCATATTGACGGCTCTAGTCTTGGTACATGATTATTTGGGCGACAAAGTCAGACGAGATTATCGATTTACAACTTGGTTCGTGTTTTCTTGAAAACTCAATTCGCCACCTCTCGTTGCTTGTTTGTGCCTAACATGAGCAATTTCCCTTGGGAAAAACATAGGCAAGCCAGCCTTTATGTTGCACATGACAGTGCAAACAAGTGGGTCACGTATTTCCTGTTACACCAATACTATTTCTTTGGGTTTAGAGCTCATGTAAAGTCGTGGGCACCACTACCCTCCATGGTCTCTCGAGGAGCAATCACTTCTGTCGATGCTTATTGCATCTCGGTCGGTCGTAGTTCATCATAGAGTGCATTGCTACGCGAGTGGTTTTTTTTAAGTAACGATACTTTGTATAGAAACCATTGGGACCGAAGGTATTGAGCCGGGTCCACCCGATTTGAACTTGGACGCAAATTGGGCCAAGCCTCATTGAACCCATTCAGCCTAGAGCAAGACGTCAAATACAATTTACAGAAATTAGAACCAAACAGTACAAATGGAATTGGGCCAGCCTATTGTTGAGG
>JAGVVM010005344.1:0-28440 GCA_019149425.1 Psidium friedrichsthalianum
CCCGACAAGCGGATAGCACATGCAGGAAAAAACAAAAAGTGAATCGCAGGCGGTTTTGGGTCAGATGCAAATTTCAACAGTAAAGGAGGAATTTAATCCCTAACCTTTGAAATGTGAATGAGACGTTTGGGACGAAAAATCTGGTATTAAGACATCTTATTAGATAGTAAGAGAGATAATGCATTCCGTTTTTTTTTTTTTTGTGTAGATTGACTTAAAAAAAGGAACTTGCCTACCTACATTCGTTTTGAGCGTTGATGAATAATAAAAGAATAAAAATGATAATTGAGCGTGCGCTACGATATGACCATTGAGGGATTTAATGTACACAAATAATCCCACACAAACTCTAACTCAAATGTGCAATATAGCACCACTGAACTTTTTAATTGACCCAATTATGGTCTTGAAGTTTACCCAAGGCATTTGATTCTCGTTACTGGTTTAATAACCCACGCGCTCAGTGAACTTTTGCAAACATATTCAATTAATTCCCTGAACGTAATGAAGATATTCAATATAGTCCTTCCATTGATTCAAGTTTCAGGAATAAATGAATTATTGTTTTTAAAAGATCATGAACTAAATTGTAATATATTGTTCGAAAGTTCATGGGGCTATTGGCAACTTTAAGAAGTTCGGGGACACATATTGGCATATGAGTGAATATGTTCAGGGATAATTATGATCCTAATTAAAAATCAAGGACTTAAATGCACATTGAATCCAAAGTTCAACAACCATTTGTGTCATTATGCAATATGACTAAAATCTTTCACGTAGTCAGATATCTAGATCATCTTTGCTACGTAGTCGATACCTTACACAGATCCATTTTTGGTTGCACTTTTGAATTTTTAAGGTTAATTGTAATTCATTTTGTTTTTTAGTCAAATTACCCTTTTACCTCTGAATGCGCTAAAATAAATTTTAGAATACCAAATATGTATATATAAGATTTAAAAAAAACGTAATGCCTTTGGAAAATAATGAGAACAAAAATTATTAATAGTTTCATTTTTTTTTATCTTATCATAATTTATTCGTTTTAACTCCAAAATTATTGATTTTTGTTTCACCTATTATAATTTAAAATCCACCCCACCTTTAACATTTTTTCCAATAGTCACCGAAATTATTTCATTCATTTAAGTTGTGTAAATTATTTCTAAATTGAAAAGATGGCTTGATTTGTTTTCTTCAATCGGTCTGCTTTCATAGTTTTTTAGTTTGGATGAATTATATTGTATATTGCCGAAAACTATAATTGTATAACCGTGCCATGCTAATAACCGCGATCCTCTTAAACGACTAGCTAATGAAGGCTATATGAAAAATAAAATAACTACTTTATGTATTTCACCATTTATAAATAAAAGTTTGAATAAATTTCAAATGTTTTGTTAAGAGTTAGCAATATCATCATCATCATCATCATCATCATCTTCTTTTGATTTTTGGAATTTAATTTATGAATTTTAATTTGTTTTTATATATCTGAGGGAACATATAGATATGACTAAAAAATGAAAAAAAAAGTTGTAATTTTTCCCTTGGTAAATCACATGCTAGGCATATGCAAACGGGAAAATAAAGATTCGATAAAAAAAAAAGGAAAATAAAGTGAACATGACAGGCATATGCAAACGGACAATTAAAGCAAAAGATGACAGCCGTAATAAAATAAATTTGAATCGTGTATGACAATTGAATGTTAATTACCACCTTTAAAAGTGTATAGGGCTCATTTTTAAGTTATAATGAGAATTCTAACTTGAACTAAAAATTAAAGGCAAGATGAGAAAAAAAAGGGGAAAATGATATAAATGATCATAAATATTAGTTCAATATATAATGTGGTCTTAAACTTTAGCTTAATATGCAACATGACTTCTGAACTTATAATTTATTTAATTACATCATGAACTTTTTTTAAAATGTTCAATTTAATCTTAAGTAATATGAAAACATTCAATATTGTCATTGATCTTATATTGATATAGAAGGATTACATTAAACATTTTTTATAAATTTAGGGACTATATTGAACATGAATTAAAAGTTCAGATGTCATATTAAATAAATTAAAAAATTCATAAATTAAGTTATATATTGAATCAAACTTTAGAGAACGTTTATATTGTTTCATGAAGGCATTTGACCGTTTGTTTTCCTTACGAGAAAAAGAAAAGAAGAAATAGGAAAAGAATCCCTCCATTGTCATTTTGTCCTAACATTGTAATAAAGACCAGCACAAATCTCTCTCCGACACTGTCCGACCGAGGCTTGGGAAGACTTTGTGGATTCAGAGGTTTAACCAAGAGGGTTCGTCGAGCCTCCATTAGAAGACAGAGTTCGTGAGCTTCTCCTGTATATGCTGCATCTTTTTTATGAAGTCCCCCGAGTCACATTCAGACCCTGATGCCCCATTTCTTCCGCTGGTGCGTGTGGAGTTCAACCCGTGAACAGTTTGCGGATGCAGATTGCAGGGGTTCTGAAGAGTTCGAAGGTGAGCACTGGTTGACTTGCTTCTTTCTCGAGCTCCTTCAAGCTCGCTTTGGGGTTCCGCTCTTTCGGAGTGCGGGGACGTTAGGGTTTGCGTCGTCGCGTTTGTTGGTTCCGTTGATTCCTGCTTTGGTTTGTAGCAAAGATTAGCGCACGATTGAGCTCGCCCTGTATTTGATGCTGGTGTGCGTAGATTGAGGTGTTGGTACGTAGGAGCCTCAAGGACTGAGCTTAGTTTGACTTGATTCAGTTGCGGAATAAATGAAACAGAAAGAAAGAAGAGATCCATGGAGATTATGCGTGTAAATGGAGGCCTATTTTTCCCGTATAATCTTTTCTCGTTGAAGTTCTCGACGTTTTTCTTGAGGGTTTTTGACAGAATTGTGCTTGAACCGCGAGTTAACTGAATCAGTTGATTTTCTTGCTTTGTCTGAATATCAGTTTTAGGGAAATGGAATTCCGAAGTTTGTTCCTGATTTTGTTATCATTTGAGCAGGTTAATAATTGCAATTCTAGCAAACAATGCGGGTAATGGGTTATTGCTGCTTTAGTTGAAATGATATGAGGTATTGAATATGAGTGATGGGGGTCGGGAGAACAGAAGGGAACATGAGAAATCAAGTGGTCACAGAAAATCTGGGGTTGATAATTTTGCAAGGGCTGTTGCGAAGATTGCTGTTGCGCAAGTGTGTGAAACTGAAGGGTTTCAGGCTTTTCAGCAGTCGGCCTCGAGACATTCTCTGATGTAGCGGTTAGATACATACGTGATGTAGGAAAGACAGCACTCTTGTATGCTAATTTGGCTGGTAGAACAGAGGCTAATGTTTTTGATGTTATTCAAGGATTAGAAGATTTAAGTATGGGGCTTGGTTTCGTGGGTGCTTCGGATATCGATCACTGCCTGGTGCAGTCAGGTGTAGTACGTGAACTTTTGCAGTATGTGGGTGATTCTGAAGAGTTACCATTTGCCTATGCTCTTCCTCGGTTACCTATGTTAGAGATAGAAAGCAGCCTCCAAGTTTCTTGCAAGCTGGAGTGGAGCCTCCTCATGAACATATTCCATCTTGGTTGCCTCCATTTCCTGATATCCAAGATCATGTTAAGTTGCCAATGCAGGAGAATGGTGCTAAGGAGCTCAATTTGTAGACGTTGAACATGCAAAAGACGATATAAAGCCTGAGCAGCAGTCTTCATTGAGTGTGCAGCCATTGCATTCTATTGGGGGGTTAGAAGGTCCTCCCCTGGTTGCTGAGAGGAATGCTGCTAAGCTGAAAGAAGCAGCAGTAACTAATCCATATCTCGCTGCACCTCTGTATTTTGGTGAGAGAGAGGTATCCCTGGCTGTTCTTCCTACTAAGCTCTCCAGTGAAGCAGCGGTGGGCGATCAGATGGGACAAAAGCAGGTAATGGATGGTGAAATATCTGCTCCGGAAGCATTTGTCCCAGGCATTGAATCGATGAAGAGCGGGTTGAATGATTCTGATGAGGGTCAGAAAAAGGTCTTTCCAAGCCAAAGACCATCTGTGCAGTTCAAGATTAGGATCGGCAAAAGGTCCCTTAATGCAAACCCAAACTCGAGCTTTGAGAACGAAGGGATTATTTGGGGCTCCCCTCAGCGCGGGGATAGTTACTCTGATGATGACAAGAAAAAAAAGGGTCTGAGAAAGTTGTAGAGGATTCTGTGGAAAACACACATGATCCAGCTTAGTTGTACATTATGTTTGTTAGACTTTCAACATTTCTGAGAATCTAGCGGGAGAGCTTTGTCTTGCATTTTAGCTAATGCTAGTGAATTCCTCTGTGACATATTGCCTGATACTGATTATGGTGACGTGCTAAAAGATAGATTGTATAACTAGTACATGAGCTGTGATACCAGTTGAGCAATTAGCTGTTGCCGGCCAATGATTCTTTCCAAATAAAAATTCTTGCTTTCAGATGGATGGTTTTACTGCTGATAAATCTACTTATGCACAGGAATAATGCTTTAGATGCTGCTTTACCCATGTTTGTTGCAGTCTTTGATTTTATTTTCCTGCCTGTTATAAATCCCTGGTTGTGTTAAATGTAGATCACTTTCTATTGTATTGGTTACTCGGATTTTGTCAGATTTCTTCTCGTGGTACTGTTGCTATGTTACTCGGATACAAATCTTCATGAAGAATTTGATGATGCCTCTGGCGCTTTAGATAACATCAAACGTAACGCGCTTGGGATGGAATGGCAAGAGGAAATAGTTTGAAATTGTCCTTGCAAAATCCGGTGTTTAGTTTTTACTAAGAAATGATGTGGAAAAATAACTAAATTTCTTTTCACGGTTGCAAAAATCATAATGGCAAGGAATAATGTTGAAATGTCAAAGTTGTATCAAAGACAGGTTGTTGAATAATAATATTACGAAGAAAAAGAGTATACGCTTGCATAGGCTATTACCACACTGGTGTGACTATTTCTGTGATATTTGATGGAAGAATGTAGGGTCCATTACATGGTTTCAGCCATGGAATAACCATTTGTGCGTTCCACCCATTTGTTTTGGTAAAGGAGTTGCAAGTGGAAAGATCGTTGGCAAGAGTCGCTGAATTGCGCAAAACTGGAGTTGATCAAAACAAAATCTTCCGCAGGGCAAGCTCGTATTGAACCTGAACTAACAAGAATGGCCTACGGTTCTTCCACGGAGGAGAACTGTAACGCGCATGCATGATTGATAGAGCATTGCAAGGAAAGAGTAGTGCGGATACAACTGTGTAAATTCGACATCTCTCGTGGCCGGTGGTCTGAATTCATGCGTAAATAAGTTGAATTACTTCTCCGGTTATATCAAGTATCAATCCACCTGTAATTGCTCCATTTCCATTTCCATTTTCCGTAAACGGGCCTGGGACACCCGACGGAATTTCTTTGAATTTCAAATGCTATTCATGATCCTCTGTTATAGATTATCTAATAATCAGACCATTCCACAAATTCCTGTGCAGTCAGTCGTGAAAAACACGTCTTTAGAAGGCATTCCAAACTCAAAGTGGGAACTTCCATTTAGAGAAATATTCTAGTGTAAGAAAAATTGCCAGCAGCCATACGATACAACCAAATGTGAATGCTCTTAAGGTGTTGGCATGCTAATGATACTGCCAAACCAATCAAAATGGCTACTCTTGTTACAGAAAAACGAAGAAAACAAACGATTCCTTTCTGTAGTTGCTTCATTCTTCAATAATTAGAGCTCCGTGTAGTCAGCGAGAATAAATCAATCTTTGTTCCAAATCAGTTAACTGTAACTTCCAAAGCAGGTACTCTTCTCACTGTATTCTTCTATCAACATTTCTATAGTTATGACATGAACAACAGATAAAATTGAAATTAGAAAACCACCTGAGCACTTCACTTCAGAGCGACCACATCAGCACAGTTCATTCACAAAGCATAAATGAGGCTCGATGATTTGGCACATAAGAAATTGTCTCAAAACTTGGATGACGATACACAGATTCCCGTCCATCTGCATCAGAGCTGATTAAAAGAAAGTCTCATGGACGAGCCTGAGCTGAGAAGTATGAGTGATATTGTGGCATTACTGTACTGATGACCCTCAGGTAGAAACCCCAATATTCACTTTCTTCAGTAATTGCTGTTTGACCAAATGGATGGTGTGCCACATACTGCTGTATGTCATTGGCTGCAGCTAGCTCTTCCAGATAAACACGGAGGTCGCCTCTATTACCTGACACATATATCACTAAAGTCTCAATTCACAATGTGCCGATATTAGATAGTCTATTGAAAAAACAAATCAGCAAGGACGACCCAAACTAAATGTACTATTCAACAAGTCATGGAAGTACAGGATATTCATGCAACTGTGCAAAATGTAAGACTGGTCCAGCCAACATTATTGATTTTGCCAAAAGCAAGAGCAGAAAGAGACTGAGGGTCTGGAAAAAAGATGACATGGCCTATCCACATATTGCAAAGACTAATAAAATCAACACTTATATTGTTGTCACTACTAAACGCGCCAACATAAGCACCGTTTTTCTGAAAAATAGACTATCGAGCATCATACCTAACGAAACATCACTCTCATGCTGAAACTTGTAAGAGTTGGGAAAGACTGCAGTGTGTGGCTGCAAATAAATTTTCATTAGTACAATTCAAAACCCAAGACTGTGCGAGCTGCCTAGCATGAGGATCAGGAAAAGGGGGCAACTCACAGGGTTGAGCAAGGCCTTATAAGGGGAATCATCCAATAACAGTGTATTTGATTTGTCATAATCTCCCTTTTCCCATGGAAGGCTAGGGTCATGTTTCTCCCAAAGTCTCCTGACTTCCTTGAAAACCAAGGCCTTATGCTTGTTTTCTGGAGTTCTAAACCTTGTAGCAGTGCAATGTGAAAGATCCTACCAGATCATTACGCAGCATTAGTTTACTTAAGTTCCAATTCTGTATGATTAGTGTCAAATAAAGTTAAAAGCCAAAAACAAGGACATTTTGCCAAAAAAATGTCATAAAATTGCACACCACATTTCTCGAATAAGAATTACCATAAAAAAATAAGGACATTGGCATAAAAAAAAAAGGTCTTCAAATTCTGCAGCCAATTCATATAAAAAGCTACCTAAAGTTAGTATATGCAATCAAAAATTGCCATTGGTTGAAATTAGTCTTCACATTGATAACGCAATCCTTTTCACCAGTTCTTAACTCTGAAGTTTGCTATATGTGAGATCTCACTCGACAGGGAAAAAAGGCACAAGGCAAAGCGGAAGTAAACGATACACTAGGATACAATGTTGTCATTAGTCTGTAATTATCATCGCTTGTCAAAAGCAAAACAAAAATATGCACATCACATTATGATTGGGACATGCAGAAATTGGACAGGACCTCTGGAACAGATAGAATGGCCATAACTTTCTGCCAAATTACCTAAAGGGGACAAAGAACATTCAAGCCTTGATATATGTATGTGGGACTAGGTGCACCAAACATAGATTGCGCTCAAATTAGAGGCCCATACCATTCCCAATCGATTATAGACTGACCACAGTCACACACTAGGTGCGTTAGGTCTTTATCTAGGTAATTTTAAGGCAAGACTACTGCTCAACTTAATTATGCAAGTAGGCAGGAACAGCCAAAAACAGGAGGAGCCAAACGGTCACAACCGTCTGATTAAGTATCTTGGTGGATAACATTTCAGAAGACGATGTTTCAAGTCGAGGAGAATTCAATGCACATCAATTTGTACAGATGAAATCGTGATCAGTACCACTGTGCATAACGGAAAAACTCATCTGAAAACCAGCAAGCAGGACCACTGTCTAGGAACTATATGGGCCCATTAAAAGCAAAACAATGCCTACCCAACAAAAAAGCAGCTTATGCTTCATATCTCCCAAAAGATAATCAACCACTCTTTCCACATTCTTCCTGCAGAGACGAACAAACCAAATCAGCATGTACACCCAGAACTGCCACCATGAGAGAGAGAGAGAGGGTCATGAATTTAATTGGCCTAGTATTACTTGTTTCTTGATGACCATATGCCCACATCAAATCTTTCAAAGCAGAACTTCAGAAAATCAACGCAGAAGGGCCTCTTGAAAACTGAAGAAGAAGCAACACCAATGATATAATCTCAGCAACTATACATAAAAGACATGATAAATCACTAAACTAGATAAACAAAGTTACCAATTCACCTGCCCGTCTTGCAATATTTATGTCTGCTTTGTAGCCCTTGGGACGAGGAGAAACTATATCTGCAAGAAGCCCATTTATATCAAGAATTAGAAGTTTCCTAGGATGGAGGAAAAGTGGCCGTGCCGGAGAAAAATGGAATATTCCATGGTGCTCTCTTGGAATGGAATATTCCATTATTGCTTCACCCTTGCCCGAGAACTGCTCAAGTAGCTTTAGCTTCGCTGCAGCAGATAACTTTGCTTCATGCACAGAACATTCACAAAACTTATTACCATTTCCCAACACACAATTTTCACCTGCCACACCAATATTTGGCAGGAGACTGCTTGTCTAAGATCAGCAAGGCCATTGCCAAGCAGTTCATAAGATTTAGAGCTATTTGACATTGCTTGGGGTGTTTTCATGCACATAATCCACGGTTTTGTCTTGCTTCTCTCCGCAATGCTCACTTCAAGGGGATTCTTCCTTGTCCCCTCTTCCAATTTTAGATTTCTGAAATGCAACCTTTGTGTCATCAAATCTGCTTGTGTGGGATTCCCTTGTCGCTCCATCTTAGTCATCGATAAAGTCACAGCCTTGTTTGGCAACTTTGAGTTTTCCCGCACAAATACCTTTCTGTTGCTAGAATTAACCGGGTCAGTTTCTGCAGGTTTGATACTCTCAGTCATCGTTTTCAACATGGAGGGGACCTGGGAATTTAAGACAAATGTAGTTGTCAAAACAATCAGGTTTGGGACAAACTGAAGTAGAACTGAATACAGATAAATTTGAAGTTTCGACTCATAAGTACGTCAACTCATGGCATAAATGTTGACATTAGAGCTAAAGGACTCGAGGTTCTGAACAAAGCAAACCAGCTTTAACAGATAAAAGACTCCAAACCAAACCCCATCAAGCAACTCTCTGTAATGCCGACTTTCAATGTCGCAGGAACACTGTACCATGGAACTAAATCGCGGAACTTTATGGAGCAACAGGATAGTGGCAAGATTACAATTCTCAGCTTAACACCACATAGAACATCCAAAATGCCAGTAACAGCCATCAGACACCGTTGAAGACTATGTCCAAAGCAAAACAAACGAAATAAATCAGCTTTTCGGATGAAAGCCCCCGCTATTCCTCTGGACATCTTCAATTCAGACCTCGGAAATACTCTAAACAGCGAACCTACCTGGAATCCGCGAACCTCAGTGAACTCCAGAATTCTTCAATATCAGATAAAATTTTATGCTTAACGAAGTGAGAATTTGGCTGTATCGTGGTGTTTGGATCTGATTTTAGATAAAAATGGCAAGAGGAAAAAGTCACGATTGAATAAGGCGACGGGATTGGGCTATAAAGGCCGGCGCCGACGCCCTCGTTGGTCCAAAACCTCGTCGCCGGCGCCGGCACCGGGGCAACCTGCGCAGCCTCTTAGACTCTCCGGTGATGCGCTAATGCAGGCGTCCCCGACCTAGGCGAGCTCCGTTCATGGCCTGACGAAGAGGAGCGAACCTTTCTGATTTTTTTTTTCGGTTTGTGCGCGCGCGTGAGTATTGCGGGCGGGGAGACCGAAGATTTTTTACTTTGATTTTTTTTCGGATATGTTTCTTAAAAGTGTTAAAACACAAACCGCAACCAAATCTTAAAACTTGTTAAATTAATATAACCAAATCATTTCATTAACTCCGTCCAATTTGATTAACGAAAAATACCGACGTGACTTTTTCAAATATTTTCTCTCTCTTACATAGCGATGACATGGTTAAAATGACATAATTGTGGTCCAAATATGATTTTTAAATATAATTTTGTTCAAATTAATTAAAAAATAGAGTAAAATTTTAAAATAAAATAAAATCAAAAGTTTAGAACCCTTGCCGTCGCTGCCCTACTACCATTGGGAAGGGCCAACGATGGTGCGGAAAGGGCTGGCGGGGTTCGTCAGCCCTTGCCTAGCTCTAGCCAAGGTCCACTACTAGCGAATAGGTAGAGGAAGAAGGGGGCGACTTTAGGGATCATCAATGGAAATGGAGAGGGTTCGAAGGGAGGCACCATACTATAAGTGACACCATATGAAGTGGGTGGCGCACAAGGATTCCAAAGTTGTTGGGTTTTATAGATGGACTGTGTGGGCTGCTCAAGATGGCCTAACCCAATCCATTATTCATGAGAATAACTGCCAAATGCAGTTATCTCTTTTCAATCTTTCTTTTTGTTCATTCCAATGTAACAACACTTTTTCTAAAAGAGAAGAACAGAGAAGAAAAAGAACAACGACACATCCTACTCCTCTCCCGAACGCGAGAACAAAGACGGTTGTACTCTGATGCTGCGATAGGAACATCTAATATGTGAAAATAAAGTATGTTTATTACGCGATGTACTTCTAGGATCAATGATTCAAGATTGATCTTGGCTTGTTATTTTCATATTTTCCACTGCATTGAAATGGGAATGCATTCCCTTCATCGGTATCAAAGCCATAGAAGTTCTTGTTTCGTGATCATTTGTATTTTGTAGTCGATTTAGTGTGAAAGATCATTTTTTCGAGCGTATTTTTCATTAGCAATGAACACCTTTCTATCCAATAAAAGTGATTTTTGAACACATAGTTGGAATCGCCTTGTCGAGACAAGAATTTTAAGTGGTTGACCATTATCGAGGGACGCCGTATGAGTGGTCATGCACCCATGTCACCACGACGGGAGAGTACCAATAGACGTCAAGGCGAAACGTCGGCTTTACGCGTATTTTCTCTAGTGAAAATTGATTTTGAGTATACAATTAGACTCATCTTGTTGATACGAGCATCTTGATAGATTAAATATCGCCAGAGGACGCTGAAAGAGGCTACACGCTGTGACGGCCTGAATTTCGCGAGTCATTATGTAGTACTAAAGTAAGTATGTACTGACGTTTATGATGGAAATGCAAGACTATTGATGTTAATTGAGCTATGGTTATAATGTCGGATGTTCAGATTAAGTCGTGGACTTTGATGTGAGTTTGATTTGGTTGAGTTAGTCCCGAAATTGAGCGCCAATGAACGCGTATAACCCCCTAGCCGACCGACCAACCGCTTCCCTCTTACTATATAAGTCGCCCCCCCCCCCCCCCTCCTCCTCATTTCTTCTTCTTTACGCATGACCCCTCCTTCATCCCCCACGTTTGCTCCACCACTATCACTCGAGCCACACTGTCACTCCACTAGCCACCTCAACATTCCGGCATCACCAGCTCGGCGATAACGACAACCCACCTCCTTCACGAACTCACCCCCTTCGTCGATTGGCTAAAGTCTCACTCGTTCGCCCCTTGGACCTGCGACATTGTGAGGGAGAGGAAGTCAATCGGAGCTTGTTTCTTCATTGTTCTCGCTCCCGTTTCGTCATGGACGTTCTAAGGCAATTAAAGCTTTTAACTTTGCTGTTGGCTCATTGATTTGTCGCTTGATTGGCTACAATGAGAAGAATTAATTGTGGATATGGCTGAATGAAGTTTAAGTTACATGAGTTAGGAAACCAGCTTGCATGTTAGATCTATTGTTTGAATAGAAGTCCTTAGAGCTTGGGTTAGCTGAATTTGGAAGCTGATTGTGTTGATTTACGATGAAAAGTTGCGAATTCAGCGTCGCTCGTTTGTAGGTTTTTGGCCATGTACTTGAATAGGGTGTGTGAATTGTGCGAACGAGTCCTTGATTGTGTGTCCTAGTCCTGCGTGAAAAGAAAGTAAGCAAATCATGATCGTCAACATGGATTGGGGCGTAAAGGTCTTGAGATTAAACTTTGGCTATGAGCCCAGTTTGGACTTGAGAGGAGTGGAAGTGATCTTTGGCCGTGCGCTATGAATTGGCGTGTGAAAACTATGATGTCTTGTGGTCGTGGTACGTCTCATGGAAGTATCAAGTTGCATTGCATCTGAGAATTCAAGCATGAGTTGTGGCTTTACATTGAGAATGTGGACGGATGCGTATTTGCAATTGAGTTGTCTTGCCTAATGTGATTGTGATGGATAGTTGGTTGTTCGTTGTCATGATTGTATTAACCGAGGGTCCCATTGGTCTGTGTCCTGATGAAGACAATAGATATCGACCTGTGTTTGGATGATACCTTGTGGGAGCCAGAGGGCAATTGAGAAGTCCATAGTCTGTGTCCCGTTGGAATGGAATACCTGAAGCCTATGTCCCTCGAAAATCCCAGAGTAGGGAAGAATTGAGGCTTGTATCCCTCATGATTCCCATGGTTGGTGTCCCATGGATGATAAACCAGGGTAAAACCAGATTCGAGGCTTGTCTCCCTCATTGACATTAAAGAGGCATGTGTCCCTCTTGTAAAAGGAAAGTGAAGTGAAAACTAAATGGTTGGTATGTGATTATTTGCTTGTTCATATGCTTGTGAGGTTGGATTATGTTGTGCGTGCATTCGTTAAGAGTCTCATGCATGCTTGTCTTTAATGTCGAGTCCTTCTTGATTGAGTGGTGAATTGATGGTTAGTTGTTAAGTTAGTTGTTTTATTGGTTGAGCTATTAGCTCACTCCTATTGTTAAAGAATTTTTTCAGACTAGCTAAGTATGCCAATTCCTCCTGTTATACCCACTATTCATTATGGTACACCAATTGACTTTAGTCATTCGTGCGAAGACTACCACGACCTTGAGCTTCCATTGGAGCATTTTCATATGTTGATTTCTGTTGTGTGGATAGATGCAGGTCTACCCGAGATGCTGATTCCGCTATGTTTTGTGTCACTACTCATGAGAGGTGAAACCATACATCTGACAGGGCCGACACCTTTCATGCCTTCCGATGATGATAGCGACGATGATACTAGTGCTGTGTAGCATCGGTGTTTATGTTAAGGGATTACTAGTGACTGTTGTATGGGGAGGTTTTTGAGGAGAAAGAATGGTTGTCACTTTTTGGGAAGTGCCGTTGTAATTTGGTGTTCGGACAAAGGTGTCGGGGATGGAAGATCATAAGATCGTAATGTGATGGAATAGTTATGTTGGTAGCCCAATTGTTTGTCTTAAATATAATGTAAGGATGCTTGTGATAATATATGTACATATATAAGTGTGTGTGAAAACAAGCGTTTTATGACGTGCATGCCAGGTTTCTTTCGTTGAGATATTATCAGATGAAGTATCCATTGTGCTTCCTACATGTGCCTCTAGTTTATGATATTAATAACATAGAAAGATAGAGCTCTTAGAAAAGTGGCATGCCTAAGTCATCATACATGCACCGGAGGGGGCGTCTGAGTGTGGCTCTCATGCGTCATGCGGGTAAATCGTCGCCCACACATGTGAAAGCCAATGCCAGTGAATCAGGTTTACAACCTAACACACAACTTGTAGCTTGACCTGACTCACAACTTGATCGGAGGTTTGACTTGATCAACCTTAAGCCAGTCAAGGTTGACCATTGAGCAGTCAACTTGACCATTGATCGTGCGTGGACTACACATGCTGTGACTTCTTGGGGCGTGTGTGACCTTCGTTGGGGGCGTGCGATGTATCGTTGTGTTTGTCTTGAATTATTTATAATGTAGTATAATTACTTTACATGATATAAATAGCAAGCACATGAAGCTTTATACTTTTAGATGTTACTTGTAAAAATGTTGAATTTGAAAAAATGTTGATTAAAAAAAGTTAGAAAGCTAGGGGAGCATAAAAGAGTAATGTGCCTAGTAAAGCCAGGCCAATAGCCATAGAAGTTCTTCTTTTGAGGACAAAATTAGAGTGGGGGCATAAAAAAGTGGTGTGTTAAGGCCAATGCCCATCCAAAATGTGTAGTAAATATACCGAAAAGTGAAGGCTATCCCCAGCTAGTGTCTTTTTGCGATAAGCAATCCCAATGGAGTAGGAATGAGAACGTATCCCCAAGCGAAGACCGGTGACATTACCGAGATAATCATCAACTCTAGCCCTTTTGTACACATTTTTTAGCCTAAGGAGCCTTTCGTTCTCAACTTCAAGACAAGCTACATTACATCAAGTCTCTTTAGATTAAGACACTTGAATTAATGTAAAGTTTCATATGTCGATAAATAGCACTCGAAGAAGTGCGAGCAAGATTATTCATTTATCATTTTACAGGGTTCTTGACTTATCTACCCAGAGCAGATGATGAAGACATTTCCTTCATAGCTTTGACTTAAAAAGTCCACTTCATTAAGCTATTGACTAAACCCACATTACGATCCGAATAAAGATCTCTCAGATTGGTAAAATAGTACCACTCATGAGATTACTTAGACCCTTGTCAAATATGATAACGACGAGATGCAGCGATTCTAATAATCCCGCATCAATGGTTGGGATAAGACAGCCTTTTCAATGAGGGCAAGTAAAAACCCTTTTCAGATTGAAAGTTCCCATTTGGCATATTTAAGATAATCGCACTAATTGGTATGTGTTGTCTTAATTGCAAATTCCCTTAGCGAAAATTTGGTAATATAGACTTGAGAGAATCACCATGCACGAGTCCCAACTGAACGGATGAACTTTGGAATGCATCTAGAAACAATATATTCTTCCAATGTATCATTTCTGGGTCCAATGGTTGTCTTTTGTTACTAAATGCATATGGCTTTTAGCTTTGTCTTATAGGTAAAAAGACAAGTGCACCACAAACAGTCTAACCTACTGAGACTGCCCTACAAAACACCTAAGGCAAAATCTGGGCATCCCAGCTAGTGCAACTACCTAATGCAAAACCCAAGTACGTTCCCTACATCGCGAGTATCTGAGGCAAAATCTAGATAGCTTATCAAATACCTTGACCGCCTAGGCGAAATCCAGGTGCGTCGCCTAGCTCAGAGGCAAAATCTGATTATGTCACCCACTATCTCGGCCACCTAGGCAAAATCTACGTGAGTCCAACAATCTATATCCTCAGTATCTGAGGCAAAATCTAGATATCTCACCAAAACACTTTGGGATTCCTAAGGCAAAGTCCCGGTATTCCCTAAAACACTGTATTGCGACCTAGAAAATTAGCCTAATGGATTGTTAAGCTAATTATCTAATTAATCTAACTCAAACTCTCTTGAGTACATACCAAATCGCAACTTAGGGTTCCTTATTTAACATGCAAATGATTTAACTTGAAGTCGTCACTAATTAATTTATGATAGGCTAATTAAACACCTAAAAAAGTATCGGGAGAAATAATTTATTTCTACCAACTAGAGATTAATGAGTTCGAAGGTTTGGTTACACTAATATTTTTATTAACGCCCTTTTTGTACCTTTCATTTTATCGAAAACATTTAAGCAGGCAATTTGGATTCATTTTAAATTAAAGTCCTAACATATGAGGTGATTAAACAGGTGCACAAACATCATTTAACACCCAATACTCAAAGCATTAAATAAATTACAAGATTAGGGAAAGAGGAAACGTACCTGGACGCTGTAGTCTAAACCCTAGCGTTTTTCTTCCAAACGCAAGACTTAGAATAATGCGATATCTTTGGGTTTTCACTTGTTTATTGAATGATGTAAATGAAATGCATATGCAATCTTAGACTAGAATGCCATAGCATGTGGACTTTTATTTAAATGACCTAAATCTAATGACGTGCAAAATAGCATGAATTCTAACTTATATGACATGCAATTAATTGATCTAACAAGCAAACTATTTTATACGTAGGAATTCTAATTTAAATAACAAGCAAACGATATTTAAAATGCACATAATCTATCAGATATGATTTCTAATAAGTCAATCTTTCTAAATGAATGCCTATCCTATGAGAAAATCTTATCTAAGGAAATTGATTTTTAAAGATTAGATTTCTAATAAACCTTACCTTTTTAAATCTTTTTGAGTTTTCAAATTAGGAAACAATCAATCGAATATGCAATCTAAGATAAACATGATTTTGAAAATATTTTCTGATTCAAATTTGGTAATAAATTGAATCGAGGAATCAAATCTAGTGGTTATAGATTAGATATCTCGATTCCCGTGCTATTAAGACAAAGTCGAGATTAGTCCAAATTTGCACGTTGTGGGTAGGCAAAACCCTCAATTTGAATTGGTTTTATATGCTAATAAAATATGCATGAGATAACGTTAGTTCAAAATTTGGAAATAAAAACAATAATCAGGATTAGATAAGATTGTTACCTAATTCGAATATTGTCTTGGATAATTTCCCGTTGGAACTAACGGCTTGGGATCGGACCGGTTCACTCGGTGGACTCGTGACGATTCGAGGCTGGTTCACTCGCGGTTGGTCTCGTAGATTGGCAGTTCCTCGGGTTAGCTCGTTCATGGAAGGGGCCACGAATTGCTTCCGGGATGCTCCTGGTCCACCGGTTCAGGGATTGATTCGCAGAAGGTGTTTCGCCGGTGCAAGGCTTCTCGAGTGTGTGCTATCCCCGTACGCAGCTGGACACATCTACCCCAATTCTTAATCTTTATTTCTTTCTCTGCCAAGTTGCCTCTTTATATTGCTTCGTTGATTATTCACCGCTGATACGAAGCTGTTGCCCAACACAAAACATAGTGAAAGTCAGTGTAGAAAGTCTATGCTAATTTGCATCTAAAACTAGAAAAATAAAAAGAGCACTTAGCTTCAATTTATTGTTAGAGATTTTTGGAGTTGGCCTTCAATCGTGGATGACAGTAAATGGAGAATTAGTGGAGAGTTTTCATGAGGAAGAGTACATGCATTACTTTCTCAGAATATATTCGTGTCCATGAGAAGAAAACTAGAGATTTGATAAAGTGGGTGCAGCAATTGGAGAGAGATGGCGAGCTCTCTTTTTGCTTCGCTTTCTTGCTTCAAGAGCAAGAATCCAAAGACCTCCCCCTCTCCTATTTCGTGGATATTGCCGTGTGTTTTCAATCTAATGGACCTCCACCGCTTGAATCTAATGCATTTGCTGTCTTCCTTTATGGACTCCCTCTTCGTTACTTTTCGTAGAGGTCAAATAATGAGATCCAGAAGACAACTCTGGAGTGCATACCTACAAATTGGATAAGCAACAATTATCAAGAAACAAAAGCAATACTCAAACGTGTGTCTTTCCTCGTGTGTCGTGACCGTCGGGATCATGATGTTGTGGTTTGGTTTGAGCGAAGGAAAACAGCAGCTGATGTCAGGAACAGGTTAAGGTGAGGAAGCTAGAGATGTACATCAAATACAATCCTCCATGTCTACTACCCTTCCCAATCATCGGCACTCGTATGATCTTGCACAGCACAAGAATCAACAGTAAATGTATCGATATAATCCATATCAGCAAGTTTGCCACAAATAAAAGATTAAGGGCTAATTTGGGTATTAGGCAACACATTAGGCACATTAAATTGCCAAGGATAGTAAGACGGCCTTGCATAGTGGCAGTAGGAGAGGATCCATTGGCTGTAAAGAACCTTTCTAGATTTTTTAGTGCAATTTGCTGAGTGAGATGATGAGGCAAAGGCAATCATGTGATGAGCAACTCAAGAGTCAAGAATTTAGGAAGAACTATTACCTCAGGATTGCGTAGCAGCTGCAATAGCAACAAAGAAAGATGCACGCAGAAAAATCAAGATGAAGGAAGCTAAACGAGAAAGTTGAGGCCTCAATATTAGCAAGACGATCATTCGAAGACTAGGATGAGGTGACATGGTCCATGGATGAAGTACAATTTATGGAGTGTCAAAATCACAATTTATGGGTGTTCAAGAATACAAGGTTCGCCTGTTTAATTACAACAATTTATAGACCCATAACATTACTTGAGCAACTATACTTTTTGGAATAACGTTGACAACCGAAGATGGTCCATATAATGCACAAAATGAAAAGATAAAGTTTTCGTTGCCAAATATCTTGTCGAATTGAATGAATTTATGGACTAACATATCAAAATGAATAGAGGCATAATGAATAAATCACATGTCAACGCTTCCTCAAACAATTTAGTGAGTCAAATCAAATAGCCTATCTTTTCAAATGATGGTATCTACATTTTTATTAAAATACAAATGATTAATGTGAAGGGAGTTATATTAAAAGCTTTCTGCACCGCATAAAAGAAATATATAATTCACGTATGCAGATGCAAGCTCTTCTGAAGCAAATACTTTCTTGGATACGATCATTGGCTGGATTCCAGGCACGAAGAGCGTGAGGATGCGTGATCTCCCAAACGCCTTCGGCACCAAGGATGGTGATGATGATTTCCTGCTCAAGTTTGTCCTGAACACAGTTTAGAATACTACCAATCGACATCCCACTCCTTCAATGATCTTCCATACCTTCGAAGGATGCTCTCAACACGCTTTCGTCTGTCTCTACTCACATCTTCGCTATCGGCCCACTCCACCTACTCCTCAATCAAGTGGTAGATGTCGATGATCGGAGTCACGGGCTGAAGCAAATCAAGGGCCACATGTGGAAGAACACGGAGTGCCTCAAGTGGCTTGATTCCAGGAACCCAAGTCAGTGATGTACATGAATTTCGGGGGCATAGCACTGTTGACCCAAGAACAACTGGTGGAGTTCGCAATGGGACTTGCCAATAGTACTCAATACATTTTTGTGGATAGTTAGGCCGGACCTTGTGAACCGAGGGGACAATACTAGTGCAATGCCGTTCTTCTTCGTGAGTTTCTTGAAGAAACCAAGGGGAGAGGTTTGATCCTAGGATGGTGCCCACAAGAGGAAGTGCTCAAACACCCTTCAATTGGAGGGTTCTTGACTCACTAGTGGAGAGCCTGTCAGGCCGGAATCCAATTTTCATTTCATCCAGGAAAAGCCATCTTTTTCTCAATAATATCTTTGTCATTTGATCAATAGCCTTCCGTTAGATAGGAACGATTTAGGCTGCTCCCATTTCGCTCGCCACTATTCGAAGTTGCATATTATCCCTTTCTTGTAACAGATCAGGAGTGAAGAGTGTTGCTAAATTTATTTGTTGGCCCTGCTTTGGGGACCAGAAGGGCAACTGTACATATGTATGCAGGGAGTGGGAGACGTGTTGTGCAAAAGAGCTCTCTAACTAGATGAGATGAAAAATGAAAAACAAGAATAATTAAGAACACAGACGATTTACGTGGTTTGGCAAAAATCCACCTACGTCCACAAGAGAGAGAGAGAGAGAGAGAGAGAGAGAGAGAGAGAGAGAGAGAGAGAGAGAGAGAGGATTTCTCATTTTGCAGCACTATTGAGATACTAGGTATAATACTTAATAAATAGATCATTAGATTCGTATCCCTAAAGATCTTATCAGTTTAAGAAACTAACTAATAAATCTTTAGTGATTATCCCCGCAAATCTTTAGAAATATCTTGACACATCTCCAAGCCTTCCTTGACTTTCTGAAGTTTAGACGATGGTCAAGCTCAGACGATAGTGAGCTCAGACGATGGCAATCTCAGACGAAATTCAAGATACTATCAACAAATCTCCACCTTGGTGTGAATAAACCACAAGCCCCCATTCGAAGAAAACGAATATATATATATATATATATATATATATATATATATATTTCTATCTCTCCACCGTACCTTCACAAAGGTATGCCTGCACCTATACTAGTGTAGTCTCCATCAACTTCAATGATGAGTGAGAAAAATCAAGTCCCTGCAAGATTTGAACTTCTTTATAGTAATCGTCTTCATGAGCATATCCGCGAGATTATCTTTAGTATGGATTTTCTTCAAAGCAATGCTACCATTCTCCACAAATTCTCAAATCTTGTGGTACCAAACTTCAATGTGCTTTGTTCTAGAATGAAACGCTTGATTCTTTGTGAGACATATTACACTTTGACTATCGCAATATATTGTAGCACTTTCCTACTTCAAACCCAACTCCTAACCAAACCGGTTAGCCATATGCCCTCATTCGCAACCTCAGTTGCTGCAATATATTCAACTTCGTTGTAGACAATGCTATAGTAGATTGAAGCATTGCCCCTCACGAAATAGCTCCACCTCCAAGAGTAAAAACATATGCTGTGATGGACCTTTGCTTGTCCAAATCACCATCGAAGTCTAAATTGACATAACCTAATAAATTGATTGATTCTCCCTTTGAAGTAAATATCAAACCCATTTCAATAGTTCCAACCAAATAACGAAAGATCCACTTAACAACTTCCCAATGCTCCTTACTGGGGTTGCTCGTGTATTAGTTGACAAGACTTACTACATGAGCCAAATCTGGTCTACTACAAACCATAGCATACACGAGGCTCCCTATTGTGTTGGCATAGCGTACTCGAGACATCTTTACAACCTCCCCATATGAATTAGGGCATTGTTCCTCGGATAGTCTGAAGTGATTTGCTAAAGGTGTATAAACCGGTTTAGCTTTTCCCATGTTGAACCGCTCCAAGACCTTCTCAACATACTTCTTCTGATTTACCCAAAGCTTACTTGCACGTCTATCTCAAAAGATTTTCATGCCAAGGATCCTTCTTGTAGCACAAAGATCCTTCATTTCAAACTCGTTGCTTAATTGAGACTTTAGTGAAACGATGTCTCTCATTTTTCTTGCAGCAATCAACATATCATTGACATATAGCATCAACATAATAAGCGATTTATCATCCAAAACTCTATAGTAGACAAAAGAATCATGCACGGTTCTCATGTAGCCAATATGAGGCATAAAAGGATCGAACCATTTATTCCATTGCTTGGAGATTGCTTCACACGGTAAAGTGATCTCTTGAGTAAACAAACATGATTCTCTTTCCCTTCAACCTTGAAGCCTTCGAGCTACTCCATGTAAATTTTTTCCTCCAAGTTACCATGAAGGAATGCCGTCTTCACATCTAGCTGCTTGAGCTCCAAATCATACATGGCCACCATAGCTAGTAAAACACGAATTGTTGTGTATTTCACAACAGGGGAAAATATTTCGTCATAATCTATCCCCTCCTTCTGTGTATAGCCCTTAGCAACAAGTCTGGCCTTGTATCTCTTTTGTTCTTTATGTTGCTGCTTCCTTTTTCTAAGAACCCATTTGCAACCAATGATTTTTCGATCCTTGGGCTTCTTCAGAAGTTCCCAAGTCTCATTCTTTTGTAACAACTCCATCTCCTCCATCATAGCAGTCATCTACTCTGATCACTTTTCATTCATGGTAGGAGCTTGGATCATCGGAGCCTATGGTAAGAGAATAAGCAAACATGTCCTCAAAACTGTACCTCTTTAGTGAGCCTTCCTCGACTAGTCGCAATAGTACGAGGAACTTCTACTGTTTCTTTAACTTCCGAGCTTCATCAGATGACTCGCCATTCTCTGTAGATTCTTTGGCTTCAAGCTCCACCTTAACGATAGATTTATCACTCTCCTCTTCAATAGTCATGTGTGGCACAGAACTTCACTTCAACATTGTAGATTCATCGAACACAACATCCTTGCTCGTAAGAACTTTCTTCTCACTTGGATCACATAATTTTTAGCCTTTCACTTCTTTGTTGTAACTAAAAATATGCACTATTTTGACATTGGATCCAATTTCGAGTGCTTCGAACTCTACACATGTATAAAGGCAGGACACCCGAATATTCTTAAATTAGAATAATCGACAGTTTACTAGTCCATACCTCTTCAGGAATTTCACATTCAATTGCAGTTATTGGAGATTGATTCACAAGATAACATGCTATACTGACAGCTTCTACCTAGAATTCTTTGCTCAATTCCGCTTGCAGCCTCATGCTCCGAGCTCTCTCTAATAAGGTCTGGCTCATCCTTTCCACTACGCCATTTTGTTAGGGTGTATCCGAAACTATAAGGTGACGTCTGATCCCTTCATTCTTGCTAAACTCCATATACGATGTCAATTTGTACTCTCCTCCATTGTTTGATCTCAAGCATTTAAGCTTCTTCCCCATTGAAGTCTCAACTTCGGCTTTCCATTCTTTGAACTTGTGAAAGACCTCACTTTTGTGTCGCATGAAGTAGACCCAAAATTCCTAGAGAAATCGTCAATGAATGTCATGAAGTATTCCTTCCGCCTTTTGACTTTACCAGTGAAGGACCCCATATGTCCGTGTGTACATACTTGAGCATACCCTTGCTCGTATGAGTTGCAACATTGAACCGTACTTTGCATTGTTTCCCAAAAAAAAAAATTCAAAAATTTAATTTGTATGTTTTTATACCTTGGAGTGCATTCCTCTTGTGAAGCTCCATCAATCCTCTTTCCCCATTTTAGAATTACTTTCTATTGCTTCATTTTGCTTTTTTTTTTTTTGCCTATTCAACAAAAATTGGTACTCTCTACTAATTTTACCTATGTTCCCACTTTGTAAGTCACTAGATTGAGAAGATTCACTATACCTAGATTATATGTAATACAAATTTCATTATATAACTCTATTATTGCTTTTTTTAACCATTATTTGTATAGTTCTAATATTTACTGAATCAATAAATGTAAAAATTCATAATACATATTCAAAAAAATCACCTAACTATCTAATTTACAACATGAATAAAAAACACTATAAAATAAATAAATAATAGGAATTTTTTCATAATAATGTAGCCATTTTGTTCGCATTGTTCTAATACTATCACTTAAATTCTCATCACTTTCATTTTCTTCAAAAACTCCAACAATATTAATACATTCTATTAAAAATAAATGCGTAGTATGATAATAAATACTGGACAAAGTATAAGTTCTATCATTAAAAATTTTAAAATATCTAAATTTTTTTTTGCAACAATCTCATTCTTGTGAGTATAAATTAATTTGAGTTGTATTATTTAAAATAAATGCACATAATAAATATTTATGTTCAAAAGATTATTAAGCAACTTGTAAGTAGAATTCTAGTAACTTGAAATATCTCTTAGAAACCTTTTTTATTTTTTTATTTGCTCTACAAAATTTTAACCATTCTTTCATAAAAATTGAATTGCTATTTTTATTGGGTTGATAAAAATATCAAGAGTTTTTAAATCATCTTGTACATATAAATTTAAAACATGACAAGTACATCTAACGTGAAAAAATTATCTACTAGGATTTACAATCTTTTTCAGTTCAACAATTGAAGCGGTATTTGCAGCGCTATTATCAAAACCAATTGAAAAACTTTTATTAAGCAAATAATATTCTTCTAAAATTTTCCTAATTATCTATAAATATTGTTTATCGTATGTCTATCATCAAAAACTCTAAATGCAATAATTATTTTTTAAATATTCCAATCATCATCTATCCAAATACCCATATAAAAATTAATTTATCAATGATCACTCCAAATATCGCTACCTATATATACACGTCCATTAGAATTCATAAAAAAGTTTTGTAATTCTTCCCATTTTATAAAGATTTTTAATTTCGCGTTTAAGTGTATTTCTAAGAACACATTTTGCTTGTGGAACACACGCATTTTGTGTAAATTGATTAAAATCAAATCTTTCACTAAAACTAAATGGTAAATATTAACGAAAATAAATTTACCTAATTCTTCTTTACAAGCATTTTCATTATAATGAAATAAAGGAAGTGTTAGTTTGGTGTACCCAAAAATTTTTTGTTGCTGGTGTCAATTCTCGCTTCGGTGAGATGTTTCACCTTAAGATGCTGATTAAATATTCCATATCCGCTCCATCGGTATATTTGTATCTTACCCCACAATGTTTACACAATACTTCACACCTTTTTGGACTTCATCAAATTTTTCAATTTCGTGAAGTGGTTTCATACGTCGAATGCAATCTCATGCTCCTTTGTTGTTGACATTTCTTGATACCAATAGGAGGATGAAGTTTCTTTTGCATATGGACTTGCTCTATATTAGGAAAAATGTCGATTTCATCATTTACATTAACTTTCCAATCTGCATAATCATGAGGATCAAGAGGATAATCATATTCCCCCATTGTAGTCTTACCTTTGCCACTAGCTCTACTTTCACTTGCCATTTTTTGGATATACAAATATATATATATATGGTATAATGCAAAAATTATAGGGTATGAAAAAAGAATTTGGAATAGTAAATTATTAAATGAGATAATAAATAAATAAAATAAGAAATTAGAGATGTAATTGAGATTCAGAGATAATTTGAGAGAATTGAGATGAAGAGAAAATTTGTGAAAAAATGAGAAATGAAAGGGGCATTTATAAGCTTTTTTTTATCATAAATTAGGGAAAAATTATACCTAATACCTTGGCTGGCCGTCGGCATGCCAGCAGTCAACTAAGGAGCCATTGCAGCAACAACTTTTTAGCCTCTCTTTTTTTTTTTTTTCGCTAAACTAGTGATTTCAAGCCACCTATTCTAAGCCTAGTTCAAAATTTTAAGAATCGAAACCGAACCCTTATGCCACGGGCTAGTTCCAATTCTAAACCATGGGGTCGATCAACGGTCCGATTCCGAATTTGACCGGGTCAATTTCGGGCCCAAATTGGCCTGTGACCAAGACTAGCAGTTGAACAACAATGATTTCTTTAATTCATTCATTCATCAATCCATTATAAAGATTGCTTCCTACAGAGGAATAAAAAATCAAAGTCAGTCAAATTTGAAAAGGAAAAAAACAAGTAAAAACGAGAACTTTATGCAAAGACTTGATGATGAGGAAGAGATTGTATAGCCAAGAATAAACAAAGAAGATCATAAAGCCACAAGCAACGCATACACAGCAAAAATGTACCCAGAAAACTTGAAATGAAAGCATTACCTCAAACTTTGTGGTTTACGCTTCAGATTGTCCGCTAGAGAGAGAGAGAGAGAGAGTATGTGTGTGTGTGTGTGTGTGGTGTGTCTGATTGCATTTGGAATCCACTTTTCAATGGCCAGTAGGGTTTCGGGCCCAGTTCAAAATTTAAAAAAACAGAACTGAGCCTTATGGCTCGGTCAATGGGCTTAGTCAACGGGCCGATTCGGGTTGACCGGGCCGATTCCGGCTTGACCAGGCCAATTCGGGCCAGGGGTTTCTCAGCCCAAATCAGTCCATGGCCGATGACTAGCAGTTGGACAACAATGATTTTCTTTTACTCATCCTTTCATCAATCCATTATAAAGATTGCTTTCTATAGAGGAATAAAAAATCAAACTCTATCACAATTTCAAAAGTAAAAAAGCAAGTAAAAACGATACTTTTATGCAAAAATTTGTTGACGAGGGGAAGAGATTGCATAGCATGAATGACCAAAAAAGATCATAAAGCCACAAGCAACGCCTACACGAAAAAACATACCCAAAAATTTGAAATGAAGGCATTACCTCGGATTTCGAGAGTTTACTTCAATCATTTACTCACACACCGCGTGGCGCGGCGCGCACAGAAGTGTGATTTAGGGTTGCATTTTTTGGAATCCACTTTGCTAAGGGCCAATAGGGTTTCCAGGCCCGGTTCAAAATTTTAAAAATCAGAACTAAGCCTTCTACCACAAGCCGTTCGCGATTTCGACCATGGGCTTCGATCAATGAACTAGTTGGGGTTTGACAGGTCGATTTTGGGCTAGTTTCCAAGTCCAAACCAGACCGTCGCCATGATTAGCAATTGGACAATAAGGATTCCTTTAACTCTTCCTTTACCATCCATTATAAGATTGCTTTTATAGAAGGAATAAAAAATCAAAGTCCAGGACAATTTGAAAAGTAAAAACCAATAAAAATAGAACTTTATGGAAGACTTGACGATGAGAAAGATTGCATAGCTAAGAATGAACAATAAGATCATAAAGCCACAAGCAACACGTACATAGCACAAAATATACCCAGAAGACTTGAAATGAAGGCATTACCTCAGATTTCGAGGGTTTTAGGCTTCAGATCTCTGCTACACATGCGCACACGCACACGCACGCGCCGCCGCTACCGACACACAGAGGACTGTGTTAGGTTTCATTTGGATCCACTTTGCTTAAGGCCAGTAGGGTACCATGCCCAATTCAAAATTTAAAAAAAATCAGAACCAAGCCCTTATGCCATGGCTAAATTCCGATTTTGACCATGGGCCCAGTCAATGGACCAGTTCCGGGTTTACTAGGCCGATTCCGAGCCCAAACCAACCTATGGCTATGACTAGCAATTCGACGACAATGATTTCTTTAACTCATCCTTCATCAATCCATTATAAAGATTGTTTTCTACAGAGGAATAAAAAATCAAAGTCCAATCACAATTTGAAAAGTAAAAAAACAAGTAAAAACGGACATTCGTGCAAAGATTTGATGATGAGGAAGAGATTACATAGCCATGAATGAACAAAGAAGATCATAAACCACAAGCAACACGCGTACACAGCAAAATGTACCGAGAAAACTCGAAATGAAGGCATTAACCTTGGACTTCGAGGGTTTAGCGCTTCAGATCGTTTACCCACACACACACACCCCACACACATACACACACACACAAGTGTGATTTAGGTTGCATTTGGAATCCACTTTGCTAAGGGCTAATGGGGTTCCAGCTCGGTTCAAAATTTTAAAAAATCAGAACCAAGCCCTTATGCCACGGGCCGGTTCCGATTTCGAACCATGGGCTCGATCAACGAACCTGTTTGGGATTTAACTGGTCAATTTCGGGCTAGTTTCCAAGCCCAAATCGGCTCGTGGCCATGATTAGCAATTGGACAACAAATGATTTCTTTAACTCGTTTCCTTTATCAATCCATTATAAAGATTGCTTTTTACGAAGGAATAAAAAATCAAAGTCCGTCACAATTTGAAAAGTAAAAAAGCAAGTAAAATGAGAGAATTTATGGAAAGACTTGATGATGAGAAAGAGATTGCATAGCTAAAGAATGAATAAAGAAGATCATAAAGCCAAAAGCAACTGCGTACAAAGCAAAATGTACCAAAAACTTGAATGAAGACATTACCTCAAACTTCGAGGGTTTAGGCTTTAGATTATCTGCTACACAACACACACACACAACACACACACACAGAAGTGTGATCTAGGTTACTTTTTAAACCCACTTTGCTAAGGGCCTAGTAGAATACTATGCTCGACTCAAAATTTAAAAAATCAGAACAAGCCCTTATGCCATGGGCCCAATTTCGATTTTGAACTATAGGCCCCGTCAATGGACCAGTTCCGGGTTTTACTAGGCAAGTCTAGGGTAGTTTCGAGCCCAAACCAACCTGTGGCTATGACTAGCAATTGATGACAATGATTTCTTTTTAAACTAGTCATCCTTCATCAATCCATTATAAAGATTGCTTTCTATAGAGGAATAAAAATCAAAGTCCAGTCACAATTTGAAAAGTAAAAAAGCAAGTAAAAACGAGACATTTATGCAAAGATTTGACGATGAGAAGATATTACATAGCTATGAATGAGGAAAGAAGATCATAAACCCACAAGCAACGCCTACACAGCAAAAATGTACCTAGAAGCTAACATAAAGGTATTACCCAGCGGACTTCGAGGGTTCGGCTTCAAATCGTTACCGCACACACACACACACATACAGAATGTGATTTTAGGTTTCATTTGGAATCTACTTTGCTAATGGCCAATAGGGTTCCAGGCCCGGTTTCAAAATTTGAAAAATCAGAAACAAGCCCTTATGTCACGGGCCGGTTCCGATTTCGAACCATGGGGCTTGATCAAACGACCTATTTGGGATTTGACCGGGTCGATTTCCGGGCTAATTCCAAACTCAATTGGCCCTTGCATGATTAGAAATTGGACAATATGATTTCTTTAACTCATTCATTTATCAATCCTTATAAAGATTGCTTTTTACAAAGGAATAAAAAATCAAATCCAGTCACAATTTGAAAGTAAAAAAGCAAGTAAAATGAGAACTTTTATGGAAAGACTTGACGATTGAGGAAGAATTGCATGCTAAGAATGAACAAGAGGATCATAAAGCTATAGCACGTGTACTAGCAAAAATGTACCCATAAAACATGATATTGAAGGCATTACCTCACACTTCGAGTGTTTTAGGGCTTCAGATTGTCTGTTATACTACACACACCACACATAGAGGAGTGTGATCTAGGTAATGTTTTGGATTCACTTTGCTAAGGCCAATAGGGATACTATGCTCGATTCAAAATTTTAAAAAATCAGAATCAAGCCTCTTATGCATGGGCTAATTCTGATTTTGATCATGGCCCAGTCCAAATGGACTGGTTCCGGGTTTACAACTGGCCGCTTCCGGCTGGTTGTTCGTGTAGCAACTAAGCCTAGATGACTATGACATGCAATTGAAATCAGTATTATATTTCCTTTAACCTCCATCCTTCATCAACCAGTATGAAGATTGCTTCCTACAAGAATAAAAA